>CAJHUC010001758.1:0-26274 GCA_905146915.1 Ostreobium quekettii
GCGCGAACCGGACTGCCCAGGCCCCTTGCCCTGGTCCTCGGAGCCCGGTCTTCGAGCCGGCGACCGCGCTGAAATCACCCACCTCCGCTTTGCGCACCGAAGTCCGTGTGGCATTCTGCACAAGCGGCGGCGGACGCCACGATTGAATCTTGACGTGGACCAGGGCGGCGATGCGTTTGCCATCGGGGAGGTGGCACAGCCCCAGGGCCCAGGCGTCGACCCCCAACGGGGCATGAAACGGCAAAATTGCCTCTGGAGCCACCGTTTCATGCCGCTCTCATCTTCGGTTGAAAATCCCCTGAGAACGTTCAGCTTTCTTGGCGGCCTTCAGCCCAATTGGGGCGCCTCCACCCTCCCTGCCCACGCTTGTCGCCAAGAGTTCGGAGTTCTTGCGGTTCGGCGAAGTCGGCGCCCCTCCCGGGGCAGGGCTCCACAACCCAAGCACAGGGCGATCGAGCGGCATCAGCCAGGGAGATGCCGGCGGCAGCGGGCCGCGGGATGCGCCTGAGGGTTCTGTACACAAAACACGTGACGCGCAAGCACAAGGTGTACCACGACGGCTTCCTGGAATTGACAGAATGTGGCCGAGGTGCCAAGCTGATCACCGAGTCTGGGGAGCGGCTAGGAGGCGGGCGGGTGCCCGGGGGAGTGGCGATCGAGCCCAATAGCGAAGGGCTGGGATTCATCGACGGGTACATCATCAATTGCGATGGGATCGAGGAAGGCGGGGAGAATTTGGCCCACGGTGGGACGCAGGGCAGAGATCCGAGATTTGCGGGGACTGGAAGGGGGTGTGGGGTTGTGGGGGAGAGGTGCGGAGGCGGGGGCCGATTGATGCCGCGGGGGAGGCGCTTTGATGTGCAATCGTCTCATCGGCGTCCGGCGATGGTATCAGGAGCGGCGGTGCGGTCCGGCGGCGTGGGAGCGCAAGGCGAAGGAGGCCTTTGGAAGAGATCAGGTGAGGACTGCTCAGCAGCAGAAAGGAACGCAGGTTGGACAATGGGGATGTTCCTTCCAGGCAGGAATGTTGTGAAATTGTATTGGCTTTCGAGTGCGAAAGAAGCTTTTTTTTCTCACAATTCTTAGAGGTGATCAATCGACGTCAGACAAAAAGGGCACTGGGATGTCACATGCCACAGAATTGAGCAGTGGGCAAGAAACCTTGCACATGAGAGGGAGGAATCACAGGTGTATACAACAACCCAGACGGTGCTGTGCACAGCTGGGGGGCAATCTGATTGCTGGCTTGTTCAGTGTCCCTCCTTGCTGAGAATTGAGGTTTGGCAACTCTGTCTACCCAGTCAATCAATTGACATCAAGCTGTGACTGTTCCAGATGATGAAATACTCAGATTGTTCAAGGGCATTGGGCAGCATGAGTCGGGAGGTCCGCCAGCACAACAGAACCTTGCCATATCGAAGCAACCCCTATGCGTGAGTACATCCCTCCATTGCCTTGATGGCATGCCCCAATGCTTGCAGGCTGCAGGTGCAGTGTTGTGTCCAAATGCGGCAAGTGTGCTAAAGGCTTTTCACTATGCTGCACCTCTCTCAGAATACCCGGATTGGAAGGCCACAAAACTTTTTTGCATTCTACCATGCTAATCCCATTTGTTGGACACATTGCGAATAAAAGTTGCAGCTTTCCCAGTTGCAAAGGCATGTCTCTGTGGCCAGCCATCTTCAGGCACATTTTCTTTGGGAAGCGATTGTTCATTCCCAAAAAACTGTGCAATTTCCCTTCCATATTGTTTCTGTCAGGGGCTTTGGGATCCCAAATGGCTGAAAGGGCAGCCAAGCAACAGCCACGACTCCAGCACGCACTGTGTCTGTACGTGTGCAACATGGGCCAAATTGAGGGGTGTGATGTAGTTTTGTTCTAATTGCGATGTTTGTTACAAGCGTCCATTCAATTCACTGCTGCAGATTTTCAGTTGCCGTGCACTTTCCTGACCAGGATGCCAACCTTCCTACAGTCCCAGAGTCTCCAAAAGCTCGTCAACATCTTCTGAAGCCAGCTGTGCCAAGGTTCAAGCGCCCGCGCTTAACATTCTCCCAGGGTTTGAGCATGGCTGGACTTCCAATATCTGAAAATGTAGGCCCAGCTCTGAATAATGGGGAACAGAATGTTGAGGCCCCTTTCCAGCCTTCGTGCCAGGGTAAGTAAGAATCAGCCCCCTGCTTGAATGCTCCATTGCCCAAAGGCAAGGCACAGGGTGACTTGCTGCTATTGAAGTTACCAAAAGTGTGAAACAGGAATTACCAGCCATTGTCCAGTTCCTTGCTATTGCTGCGTTTTCATGTATTGGGCTGGACATTGCCTCTGGCAATTGAATCGACTTGCCATTCTCCATTAAACAACACAAATGTCTTGTGACATTAGCAGGAACTCGCAACTGAATCACTCCAATGGACATTGCACCGTGATATTGAGTGCACTGTAGTTCATTGTACATGTGCATAGCACTTGTGTGCATGGTACACTGAACATTAAATGTCCATTCCGCGATTGCTGGATTAGTCCGTTAGTACACTAGCCAAGTGTGTACCGCATTGATCTTTCATGTTATGTGCCCGAATGTGTGTGCCAACTTTCTGCTGCTTGTGTGGACCACAGTGCACTGTGAGATCATTAAGCAAACCGGAGTAAGGGTGCCCATGGTTTTTGTGTGCCTCAGTACAGGTGCGCATCCCAGTCAGGGCCCTAGGGCTCAGCAACCAGCTCTGACTACACTCCAGCGTGCAGAATCTGCGGCCCATTGTTCCACATCTGCAATCCAATCGCCATTGGAATCATTGCAATGTGGTGAGAACAACAGCAATCTTGAATCTGCAGTGGCAGCGGCAGTTAGTGATCTCCACCACGATGAAGTTGCTGGGGTTGAGATGGCAGATGTTCGAATTTCCAGCAATTGCGCTTACCCCAGTGTGGAAATAATCGATATCCCAAACCAGCACGAGGCTGCAGCTGCCAAAGCCCCCCCTGCATCAATGGACCCCCTTGTGTCCAAATTTTCAGAAAGCGCCTGGAGGGATGCTGCTGACACAAAAAAAGAAAAGCACTTGGCACGCCCATTGAGAAAGGGGTTCGTCCTTCCTTTGCGAAGAAAAACCGACCATGATTCACTTTGTACGGATGGAACAGCTGCCAGGAAGCATCCGGATGCATTTGCAAGGCCGCAGTCAGAAGCAATGGTGGGCAAGCTTCCAGCAGTAGTTGACAAGAAAGCTACAGGGGGCATATTTAAAACAAGGGCTGCTGCTGGCACTGGGCCTCTGTCAGCCAGTCAGGCGAAAGCTGCAACTGCTGCAGTGCCAGAGGTGCATTTTGCGGGGCGCACTGACGGCCCTCTGCAGCGCTGTGTGACAGTGCCGACTGAGTTCAATGGGATAGAGGCATATGTGGGTTGCTGGCGACAGGCCCTCGCAGAGGAGCTCAGCCTCAAGCTGGCGGCAGTTGCAAGGCGATTCTATGCTGCCTTGGATCAGGTGATGACACTGTACAAATGGTTGTAAACTACAACTTGCTATGGGATGCTGTACTGCAAAATGCTGCATTGGCTTCCATTTTGTGCTTCACAAATTTTGGGATAAAGTTGTCTCTGGCTATCCATGCAAATTATCCTCATGTGGGCCATTACATGCTAGGTTGTTCGATGTGCTGCAAGTTAGCACATTGTGCCAGTGTTGAATGGCATGAACTCCAAAACCTGATTCACATATTTAGGGTGACAAAATGCAAAAGTTTTGATTATGTCTACTTTGGAACTCTGCTGCAGATTCAAGGATGGGGATAAACTTAATTGCCTGCTACATTCTTCATTGTACTGTGGAAGAAACTATTTGGCTTTGTATATTGATGTTGCTATACCATTCTTACACGTTACTGAAATCCTTGGGGCTCTTCACCAATTCTGAACATTGATCCCTTTAACAAAGGAGAATTTGTTGCATGCTGGCGACCATCTTTTGGAGCAAGATCTCCCAGACCATTTATTTTGCTCGAGATATGCTCGAGATAAGCTTGAGATATATATGCAGAAGTCTTCCAGCCCAACAGCAAAACTAAAAACACAGATCTGGGCGCCTCCTGTGCGATGGCCAAGGTCATCATCACCCAGCTCTTCACAATTCTTCTTCTTGGTTTGGGTCGTTTCCAGGTACCATGCATGAAGGGCAAGGCGCTTAGTCATCAAGCTGCACTAAAGTTGGGGAACGCCATGTGCCAACGGGGTATCGGTTACATCGCCAATAGCACGCTAGCTGTGTGCTGCCCTTTTCAAAAGAAGAAGTGGAAGCCGTTCACAAAGCGCAGCAGGGACGGTTCTCCACAGGCAGAGGAAGGTGATGATGGCCAACAGGAGGAGAAGCTCTTTCTTACTCTCAATGGCCACGATCGCAAGCTCAACTATAGGTGAGAAGAGAGTCAATGTTTCTTGCGTTTGTTGCCTTGTTTTTGGCATTGAAGATGAGAACAAAAAATCACATGCATTGTTACAGGGAGTGAGGGGAGTCATGGCAGTTCTGCCACAGTGGTTTCTTTGGGAACGATACTGAGAATGCAGCAGATTCCAGCTGGAAACAATGGCCTCAAGGGGCTGTCGTGGACGCAGCGGGCACATGCGATACACTGGGCATACCCTCTTGGGTGACAACTTTTGTTAGGCCTCCTGTCCATTCTGTGCAAGCTGACTCTGAGGATGATTTCTTGTGGACATGAAGGGCAAACAGCACAGGGCTACGGAATATGAAGAAAACTTGCACTCAGGGGGCCCCAATGGTGGGCAGGGAAGTCATGAAACCGAGTACAATATAGGACAGGCAAAACTTTAAGCCTTCTCTGCTACCACGCTTCCTATGTTGTGCAAATTTGTCTCAGTTTGTATTGTGTCCTGTACTTGCTGAAGCTTGCAAACTTGCACATAAAATGGCACTTGCTTGCCTTCCAGTGGCCCTTCACAGCATGCAGCTTCACATCAAAAATGCCAATTGAAGTTTGTTGGCATGTGCAAGTCCTCAATTCCTTTTCAGAAGCGAGACGAATCGCTGCACTAAGATTAACCCGGTGCTCACGTACTGTACAGGAAGAGTGATATGTGGGTGATCAGCCCTGACCCACATTTTGAAGCCTGTCCAGAACAAGCTGCTTCTGCGGGCCCCAGCACTCCATGGGTGGCCATTTGCCGCAGCCTCTGGCATGGGCCCAACAAAGAGGGCAAGATGCAGGTGGGGGCGTTGTAACTGGGGCGGAAGGCTTCGAGACCCAACCTCATAGTTGCGAACAGCACATCAGATTGCATTATGGCTGAAACGAGTGTGATTTGCTGCATCGATGAATACCATTACGAATGTAGTCAGTGAGGAATCACGATGGTGGCTGTTGCGTCCTGCATCAAGTGTGCCCACTTTGGGTGCAACTGGAGCAAAGACGTGTTGGGGCACCGCACCCATGCTTGTGGACCCGTTTTGGCCACATGCACGAAGGCCAGCGCACTGTCATGTATGTATGATGACCATCATTGTGATTTTCACAGGTCGAATTTATGTCCAGGCGTCCCACAGATCTGAAAAAGAGCCAAACGGTGGCCGCACTGCATGGCCAGGAGGCAGCTGGTGAGCTGTGCACATTGGAGTGCCTAGGGGCCCTATGCCGGGCCATGATGCGGACCATGCCAGTCATGGGGAGCCTGTTGAACAGGTGCAGACTGATTGGTTGCTATTGCAGCGTTTGTCAACTTCCCTGCCATCTTTGCACTGCGTGCCAAACCTTGGACTAAACTCAGTGTATTTGAAAACCTACTGTCCTGTCACCTGAACGCCATCGAGGAAGAATCCATCCAATGCAGCATTTGCCCCTAAGTGTTGCAAGTTTTCCAGCAATGGAAGCCTATTCAACACTTTCAAATCCACAGCGTGCATGTTGCCACAGGCCCTCTACATCATCACTTTTTTCTTGCACTCTCACAACTGTTCATTTTTGGGGCCTAATTCGACCATGTATGCCATGCGCATGTCTTGTGAAGTTGATACAAGGCCCCTTCTTTCTTGTACTGGGACTGGCGGCGCACCTGAGCTCTCAAATGCGACAAAGAATTTGGAACGAACAGAAAATTGTACGCTGGCAGAGAAGAACCATTTTGTTTGCCAAAACAGGGACACACCTGAATTCCTTAACACTGTAAAATAGCATGAACCGACTGAGCGGCTTAAAATATATTGCACAAAATTGATACTTCGACGCACTGAGGAAGAGAAATGCTGCTGCAGGTCGGCTCAGTGCGGAAAGGGAATCGCCGAATGCACCCCAGGCGCATGGCCAGCAATAGTCCAAGACTTCAATCTGAACCCTGACCAAGCTGAGGTCGTCAAACTGGCATCAACGTGGGTCTTTGGTCGCAACAGCGCCAGGCCAGCGTCCCGGATCTGCCTCGTCCACGGGCCGTTCGGCTCCGGCAAGAGCACCCTTCTGGTCTCCCTCATCCACCTGTTCGTGTCCCCATCGCATCGGCCCTTTTGCGACCAAACGGCTGGGCAGACACGGAAACCGGAAAGCCGGACGGGTCCACGGGCATCCAAGCAGAAACAGGAAAAGGAGAAAGAAATTGGAGCAGAAAAGGAAATAGAAATAGAAAAAGAAGAAGAAAAGGGAATGGAAAAAAATTCTGAAAAAGAAACTGGAAATGGAAAAGAAAAGGGAGAAAGAAAAGAAAAAGAAAAGGGAGAAGGAGAAGAAGAAGAAAAGGGAAAGGGAAAAGAAAAAAGAAAAGAGAATAGGGAGGGAAAAGGAAATGCTGTTCCGTCGTTACACTGGGCACGGCCCCGCGTGCTGGTGGCCGCGCACACCAACGTGGCCGTCGATCGGATCCTGCTGGGCCTGCTGGCCCGTGGCTTCTCGGACTTCGTGCGGGTGGGGTGCGTCTCTCGCATCGCTAAGCCCGTGCTGCGGCACTCGATCCACTGCGGTGATGGCGGGGCGGCAGGGGATGGCGCGGTGGCGGAGCTGAGGAAGATGCTGAGGGAGGCGACCAGCAGGGAGGCGGAGGAGATAGTTAGGTGGGGCGCACGGATGGGGAGTGTCGGAAGCCTGGCATTTGCCGACCTACAGACCTCGCATCGGGTGTCCAAAGTAGTATGTGTTGGACTGGTCTGCCTTGAGTATGCGCAGATAAATACAACATAAATGTAAATGCAAAGATACAGGCACAATTGCGCGAATAAGTGAAACATAAATTCATCAGTGCATGTGACGTATTTATGCATAATGGATAGATGAGTTTATTTATTTATGAAATTCTGTCCTTATTTGGTAAATAACTGACCGATTAATTAAATAATTCGTTTGTCTATTTATTGTTTGTTTTTCATTACTGTAGTCGCCTTTCTATATATTTCTTTCTTCCCTGTGCACAATCCGCGCATTCCTCTATTCTAAACATTTCAAAATGAGCTCTACCAAACTCGACGACTGTCCATCGCTTTGCAACCCGCACAGGAGGGAGCTCGCAGAGGCGGAGAGCGGGGCGCAGCAAAAACGAGTGCGGCGCCTTCGGGCCGCGCCCGTCGTTGGCGTAACATGTGCATCGGTGATGCACCCAATGCTGGAAGGCAACAGGTTCGATGTCGTCATCCTCGATGAAGCCACGCAGATGACGGAGCCCAACAGCATCCTGCCCCTCGTCAGGGCAGGGGCCAGGTGCACAAGCGGACGGCAGGACAAGATGCCCAGTAGGAATGTCTTTGCGGTGGTGCATCCCGTTCGTACTAAGAACGATGATGACATCACCACGCACGTGTCGTTTCTTCTATTTTGACTTTCCGTTTTCTCCATGTTTTGTTTTCTCACTGAACCACTCCAGTGTTTCATTACAGGATTACAGCATGTTCTACCCAAATTGTGTTCAAGTTATCTAAATGAATTGTGAAGACGTCTGTGTCTACATGTAAACCTTGATCCGCCTCAGCACACCACATAATAGCTCCAAACAGTGCCTCGAAGACTGATGCACGCCTCAATAATGTCCCGCGCCATGCTGCCGCCGATGGTTTGCTGCTGTTCTCTGATTCTGTTTGCTGATGTTTTCTCACCAACTGCTGACGCCATTGCCCCAGCTTCCTCGTCGCTGCCGGTGACCCATGCCAGCTGCCTCCCGTCGTCACTGCTCCTGTGGACGTCAGAGCGACAGGCGCTTCCCAGCAGGGCCCCCTTCACAGCCTCGCCCGACCCCTGTTCAGCAGGCTGGTCGACATGGGGCACAAGCCCTTCATGCTGAGAAGGCAATACAGGTGAGAGTTTGAAAGAGGGGCACGTTCCCTGTGTCCATTTTGCAAGCTACAACCAAGTCAGTGGATTTGGCAACTAAGTGGTTAGAGACACGATTTAGACTTTGGGAGACGTGTTGAAAATGCTTTATTCTCGTTGTGAAGCCATGGTACACTGGCGCCGCAAGTGTCCACCAGCATTGCTGCCGGCAACGACAACCGTTCTTAAAAAAATGGTACTAAAAACTGCACAATTTCTTAGCTTTTTATCACTTTCCCAGAATAGTGCTCAATGCATTATATCTGACGCAGCATCTTGGGAGCAACTCCCTCGCATATCAGTTTGACTGAAGCGTGAAGCTGCTCAGACATTCTTGTCTGCTTGCTTGCTGGATTTCCTGTCTCTCAATGTTTGAATTTTATCGGATAATGAGGAGGGCAAAGACAGACACCACGATTATATCAACTTCCGTAATACTGAATTAATTTGTCTTCAGCATCTTCTTGAGCTCACCATCAGTGGTGGGGCAGATCACAACGCAAAGTCCTGTGAATATGCGGTACTACCTGTTTGACCTAGGCACTGGTAACGCGCTCGTCTCAGGAGGAATTATGGTACAGTACTGGGGCAGAGGCATTGTTTGTGCCCATGACGTAGTCTAAATTATAGTGCATACCTGGACGTACTTTAGTTTACAGTAATCTCTGTACATTATATACGTTTACGATGTAAAATTTAAAAGCACAATGAAATACCAGGCTGTCCAGTGCCCGAGAGTGTTTGAATCGACAAATGTATTGCAAGCATGATAACAAAAAATTTGTGGAAGCAAATTGGACTTATAACAGATCAATTGCATAGCAAGGAACAAGAAATTACATATGGCAGCAAACAGCCAGCGTCAGTCATCCAATGTGGTGAATCGACTTCACTCGCCTGCGAAGGTGCCACCCCGCCCTCGCGGACATCCCCAACCGCCTGTTTTACGACGGGCGGCTTCTGAACGGATGCTCCGCGGAGGAGCGGCCGCCGCTGGTGGAGGGATGGCCCCCCATCAGCTTTTGCGACGTGCGGGGAACGGCTCGCAGGGCGCAGGGCGGCGGCAGCTCGGCTAACGGGCAAGAGGTCAGGAAATTATCATTACGAGATGTATTTGAAATTGATTAATGGCCTTTTGTCATGAGCATCGGCTGGGCAATCTGGGTACAAAGCCCGGTCGCTCAGTGCCGGTTAGGAATATTTGGAAATTAAAGTGTTGAGCCTGGTGTCCATTTGGTCCCAAGGGTGTTCAGCCCTGTTCGTGTCGCTGGATGACTGTCTTGATGGCTCCGTTGCGTTTTCGTCACTCGTCTCACGGCTGTCTTACTTGTTGTGTGCTGCTGTTTGACGTCATATATGACCCAGCATTTTCTCGGTACAAGCACCAGAAATCCACCCACTTGGGCCGAGGGAAGAAAGTATTTGTGAACTGAACTGCACCGAGAATCGCAAGAGCATTGGAAACGGCGAAGTGGCTGTCGATTGCAAGAAACTTCCGTGGTTGCGGGCGCAGGCGGAATGCGTCCTTCAAATTCTTCGGCGCTTGGGGGAGGCGGGCGTTGAAGCTGCTGCCTGCGGAGTCATTTGCTTCTTCAGAGCTCAGGTGACCCCCATTTGCTTACTCCTGACAGGCCGGTGACCCCCTCAGCACTGCAGCGTTGTCGGACAATGGGATATTGGCGCTGTGGCAATTGGCGGAAACACTCTGTTGATTGTACCTGAGCGATTGTGTTAGCACATCTGCTAGGATTGCGGTCAGATGCAGTGTTCTGTCGTCTAGGACAGTGCTGTACTGGAAGGGTTGTTGTTCCCGCGCGTGCATAGGCATGGGCCTGCACTGTGCGCCTCATGGAATCTCAACGGTTTTGGCAAGGAGCCGTTACTGTTGAACGGCGAGAACAACACTGTCGCACAAGTGCACCCTCCTCCCTTTTTTTCAAAAATCAAAAACCTGTCAGGGATTAAACATTTTGCAGGAAGCTTGAAGGCTCTAATCACGGAATTGTGTTGTGCAAAATGCACGATGTGATTCTACGCTTTAATTCTATTTAAATGCTGAAAATCGTCAAGTACGGTTTTCGCTGATGGTCAAATACGGTGTCGCTTAATGCGAACTCGCCGACTGCCGCAGGTTGCACTGATCCAAGATCTGCTTGCAAAGTCCAGTGGTGGCCACCAGCCCGAAGCCGGCCAGCACAGTGGCTTCGACATCCAGGTGGCCACCGTCGACTCTTTCCAGGTGTGAATTTTCATGAGCGGTACCGAATTTTATTGAACCAAATGTACACTAGCCTTGGCTCACTACCTCGTTGTTGGCTCCCTAGCAATCGAAGGCGGGATCTAGAGAACTCCTCTGCGAATCCAGTAGGTGCTGAGGGACAAATCGTCGCTTTGATGTTGTGATGCTGATTCGATCGCCATCAATGCGTTGACATGGTGTTGCCGCCTTTTAGCCTCGCTTTGAGCACATTTGTCCCACCTAAAAGCAGAAGCCCTTGCACCAAACTTGCGATGTCGAGCAATTGTTCCGGCACAGGTGCCCCCATGGTCTGTGTGTCCTTTGGCTCCATTCGTCGAACGTGGCGACCCTGCGCCTTTGGGCCGATGACCAGCGAGATTCCATGTGCGGAATGTGCTAAGGTCATCATTGCGCGCGCGCGTGTGTTGGTCCTTCTCCTGATGACATCTGTCGCTTGACAAAGTAAAACCCTTGCGCCAAAGGGGCAAATGTCGGGCAGTCGTCCCGAGCGCTTGTGTTGGTTTGGGAGCGCCGCCGGTCTACCCAAAGTGCCCCCTGGTGCGCGTCACGAGGCAATGTAGTGCGTTGCGCCTCGCTTGTTTGTGGAGTCGCATGCCCACCACACATTTCAAAACTTGCACACACCTTGGACGTCTCGAAATGGCTTGCACCGGCAACATATTGTGCATTTCGTGCGCCTTCTGTCTTCTCAAAACTTGTCCTGTCAAAAGACATGCATTGCCAACGCACCACGCGTCGTCCAAGAATGAAGTTGTGCAACCGTTGCCTTGTTTCTGATGCGAGTTTTCACCGGCGGCTGCGACGGCTCACGCGCGTCCTGTTGCCTCGGCCGCCTCAGGGGATGGAGAAAGACGTCATCATTTTGACGACCAGCGTCACCTCTCCCGGGCCCTTCTGCTCCGACAACAGGCGGCTGAACGTGGCGCTGACTCGCGCCAGGCATCACCTCGTCCTGGTGGGCCACGTGCCGGCCCTGAGGCAGACGTCAAGGGTATTTTCGGAGGTTCTGGAAGCGGGAAAGCCTTTGAGGCTCAGGGAACACCATTCTCATTAACGTGCGCTCATTTGCTGGCGACCGGCGGGCATTGGTGAGTGGCCGGGGACGTGCCGCGTGCATTAGTGGATCACATCGGGTGAAGGAAACATTGCTGCTTGGTGAGCGGGCGATCGAAGAAGGCAACGCCAAGTCTTTGCAAGCCTTCAAGTGACGCCAAACACCACAGAGCTGTGCTACTTAGGGTTGGGATGGCGTCGACCAGGACAGCTAAGTAACTGATGGCTGATAGCTGGAGAGTACAATCGTTTATTGAGGCAATGGGGCCATGCGCGTTTGTTTGCATTGCGGGGCCCACACACAGCCTTTGTCTGTACTCTTTAATAGGCCTGCTTGCCTGGGCGATTGCCATCAGAATTCAATGGCGTTGCTTGTGCTGCGGTGTACGCTTTGCCGGGCACGAACATTCCATGCAGCAGGATCCCTGAATTCTTTTTGTGGCGGCTCCTTTGCCCGCACTTTTCTGCAGCCGCGGTGAAGTGCAAATACGATCTACGGCATGATATCATTTCGCATGCTTGCTACAACACTGGCTTGTGTTCGGCCCTTGACAGTGTCGTGACGGCGTGGCATGGAAAACTGAACTGTGGCGCCCGTGCGTCCCCTGAAATGCTCGAGGTAGTGTTGTATAAATGACGCCAGATGGTCGAATTTCGGGTGGCCCGCGACAGGAAGACTTGTGTCGTGGGATTGCGGTTTGGCTTGGACACTAGGACTGAGCGCGAGGAAGTGTGAAGTTTAGTAGGTTTCAGCAATTATGGGGCGGGAGGAGTGGAATGTGTGGCACGGTGTAACAAATTGTAATATGCGAATTCAAATGTGTATCGTTTGTGCTTTCTCAACAACAATTGACCTCACAAGTGCCAGAATGGGGACAATTTTTATGAAAGCCTTAGGCAGGACTGTCCCCTAACTGTGGCCATCACGCCCCAACAGCCGCCGACAAAAGGGCGATGAAATGCGCAACGATAGCAATAAAGAAATGGAGAAGAGGTCACATGCAATGGCGGGTGAATTGCATGGCATTATGCACAGCATTATTACAATGTAAGTATACTCATATAGGAATTGTGCATCATCAGGAGGCGCGTGCTCGCCAACACGCGATTTGTGCACCCGCCAATATCTTGTGCCACATGCAGCTCCGCCGGCAGTCCTGTAGCCCAATACTCTGCCGGTTCCATTTCCAGTGCATCGGCTGCATGCCGTAGTGAATAATTGTGCCCATGAAAACAGATTGTCCAACAAGATGTGGTCAAGAGAATGACCAAAGGAGCCCCGTTAACCCTAAATGATGGATGTCAATGACCATTGACGCATAATACAGTGACGTGCTATCCCATTGCAAAGGCACAGCCGAAGCAATGTATGTGCCTTCGCACGGAAGTCAGGACAGCCCTCAATTATGTGGACACTCCGCCAGCGCCAAAACGACGCAGATAGACAAAAGGACGATGTGCTGTCCCAAATCCAGTCGGCCAATCAAACATTACACTGTCGACCATTCAAAGTGCTGCTGAGGATTTACCATGTATAGAGGATCAAACTGCAAATTTTCAAGTCTGCGAATCGTTGAAAATCAAACATTGCCAAAGCTATGCGATCAGAGGACCTGAGAACAGCATCAGGAGCCCGCAACTCTCTCCATGATATTACTTGATCAAAGGACCACATGACTAAATCTTGTGTGTCGAGCTCAACAGCGTTCCATCGCAAGAACCTTCAGGAAGACTGTTCGTCCCAGAAAAGATGTCACGCTTTTGTCCATTCTTGAACTACGCATATGCATGAAATGCAGCGACGACTGTAACTACTCTCCGGCTTACATTCTTCGGCTTCACCCCTTCATTTCCCCAGCTCGCCACCCGCCTGCAACGCATACAGAAGGTGGACGACGAAAACATCACATTCGATGCACCATGCGTTGTAGCGTTGAAGGGGAAGGGGAAGGCCTTCGCCCAACGCCTTCCTCGGGATCGGTTTCACCATCTCAATTGAGATGGTGTGGATTGCAATCCACATTCCCCTTTCCATAGCTGTAGAAAGCAAGTTACCGAGAAACCGCGAGCCACAGGCTTCACAACAGCTACACAGAGTGCGCACTTTTTCCAAGGTATAGATAGGGAAAATGGCGCACTGCTATCGTTGAAACATATGTGTTGACTAACGAAGCTGCGCGACCCGCTGCTCCGCTCCAAAAATATCCCAGGATATTTTTGGAGCCGAATAGCACTCCCCTGGATGTGGGAACCATCGCCTTGCAGCTTCCCCGAGAGGCAGCAGGCCGGCAGGGATCCTACGCGTACGCCCAGTGACAGCCGGCCCACTGAAAACATCAGCTCAGCACGGTCCAAGAAGATTGCGCTGACTGCATCGCCACCGCCCGTTACTAAACCACGTTCGACGGTGCCCAGACTTTCCCGCTATAGGCATACCCTCAGGCGCGGCGGGCCTCGCGAATGCGCCAAAAAGCATTTCGCGCCAACGCTGGCGGTCACAGGGCCCCCTTGCTGCGGCGCCTTCGGAGAATCGCGCAAAACAACGGCCTCAGTCGCGGAGCGCTGAATGCAGCGAGCGCCTCCTGCTTCTGAGTTCCCTGATTGATCGACTTGGGGGACGGGATGAAGCGACGCCGTGCCGGCCTTGCTGCGGCCTGCGCCTGCGTCCTGTGGCTGGCTGCTGCCGGTTGGGGAAGCACGGGGGCGCAGGAGGCGCCGCATTTCGAGTCGTTTCCTGTGGACGTCGTGCAGCAGGGGGCAGGTGTGGTGTACAAGTCCACAGCATTGGGGCCTGTACATAATGTTTCCTCACTGGAGAGTCTGGCAATGTAGTTCGCCGAAGGATGTTGTTCACAGCACTATGCTGGACGGTTGTCAAAATCAACAAGCTAAACATACAGAAGATTTCAAAGATACCCACCTTCCGCCAGATCTGCATTCTTTCGCAATAGGAACGTGACCAACGGACAAAAGAAACATGTGATCTTCGTTCGAAGTTGGATCTGGTTTCGGCGCACAGACCAGTACAACCACGTTAAGGAGCGCGCTTCGTCGGAGGGCTTCCTCAGCAGAGTGTTCGGGACCGACTGCTACACGCAGTCGTTGAAAAAACTGGGATTGGAATGCCGCCGGCTGTCAGAGGAGCAGCAGTCCAGGCTGGCTGTGGCGCTCGCGAACTGCTTCCTTGCAAAATCCGGCCAGAGAACGTACCAATGCCATCCTGAGACACCAATAATGAAGTGCACCTCGCAAATGGACGCCAAAGGGCTGGCGACTTACCTTCAGTTCTACACCAACATCTACAGGTGGGGGGAAGGCGGGATCGTTTCTGACAGCCAGGAAGTCTGTCTTCCTGACTTGGCACGGCAGCCACAAATACCGCATGATGAGCCCGATATTTTGCACAGATTTGTAAAACATGTGCACGCACTTTGGCTTATACCATCTATCATGTGGTACTGATGATCAAACCATGTGCAGCTATTACGTCCCGTGACGTAAATGCGGCTCTATGTGGCAGTTAGTATCTTTCTCCTTTTAGAAAGTCTCTCATGGGAGCGTGAAAGTGTGTGATGCCCCTTGGGTTCTGTGTCCAAGTGACCGGAAACAGGGTGGTGTCCAATCACTGGTAGAAGCTGGCATGTCTGCGATGCCAACTGCGATGCTATTTTGACACAAAGTGATGCCGTCACAGTGATTGAGATGGCAGAAAAGCTGCTGCGATGGCATCAATTTGTGTCAAACGGCGTCGCAATTGGCATCGCAAACAGGCTGTTTTCTACTGGTGAATGACGTCGGCGAAAATAGCCAGCCTTCCAGTTGCCAATTCAGCCTCGTTAGAATTCTGGAACTCAAGCTTCTCATGAATCTCCACTGGCTAGTGTCCCATGAAGTTGCATTGAGTCATGATATTTTCTTTCTGTCTCATGGACATTCCCATGTTCTCCCATATATATTTATATATACTTATTACCATATTGGCTTTACTGGCGCACATTTCTGCAGCTTTCTTGTGCTTTGCCACTTTGAAGGTCATGAAAGTATGCCTGCCAAGGGGAACGGAATGAGAACACAGCCATGGGGTAGCGTCAAGATCTTTCGCCCCATGACCTTATTTCGAGGTCTCTCACTCGTGCTTTAAGTGCCCTTGGGGAAGCAGAACTGAAAGTTACTGCAGAGCAATAACAGGGCAGATAGGAACTGGTTCCCAACTACACAGATAGGAAGCACCTCCGGACTGGAAGTTTTGATATCCGACAGTGCAAATTGCATATTGAGACGCGCATTACGCTCACTTTTGTGGCTGTTCAGCATGTGCGTGTTTTTGCAGAACCAGAACTTTCAGAGCCAGTCGGAGGACCTCATACGGCAGCTCTTTCAGAGCACTTACCAAGCCGCAGAGAAAATGGAACACATTGAAAACAAGATTGGTGATCAACTGGAGGGCATTCAGGAAATGAATGGAAAGCTGCAGGCACTCGAGGATCAGCAGAAAATGCTTGAAGAAAATGTCGAAAGAAGTGTACAAGGCATACAGAAGCTTCATATTGCATCTGAACATCTGGAACAGAAAATGATCAAGTCGTTGGAGCTTGAGGTGAAGTAGGCCATATGTGACCACGCCTTTTTTACTTATGCCATTTCTGCTGCCATTTTTTAGTCCGCATCCTCAGTTTTGCTTATTATGAAGCACTTTAAAATATGATATTCCGGGCGCTCCGCTGTGCGCTTCAGGGCTTTGCAGCGAAGCACCACTTCGGCTGTGATGAACCATAATCATGAAATTGCATAAATCAATCGCTATTACTTTTTCTCTGTGTTCTAAGAATCAGCGAAGGTGTTTAGAGCGGTTTAAATGCACTCCCAATGGGATTGCGCCTCTTAGTTGATTTTTCGGGATGTATAGGAGTATATGCTCCCATTTGGCAGATTTCTGGCCCATGGCGTTTCATTGCTTCAGCGTGGGGATTCAAATTGGACTCCTTGTCTTCTCAAGAGTCTCTAGAGGCTCTATGGCCGATCTACCATTAATTTTCCGAATATTTGTTACGCTTGTACATCCCAGGAGTCCCTTCAGCAGCGGCAGTTTGATCTACTCGGAAGTTTCACAGTCCTTGAGGAGCATTCCAGGCAGCGATACGAGAAGTCGGAATCTCTGTGGCAGGTGGGACTCGTGCTCAAAATTTTCGGCCTTGAGTTTCATCCGATTTTAAAAATCGTCCAGGCAAAGTGGCAGATTTTCGCACTTTGTATTATTTGGATGTTCTTTGCCGAAGACGTTTCATATGGAATTTGATATGTGTACCAAAGTACATACTTCTCAGACACTTTATATTCATGTTTTATTTTTTTCAATACTACTATTTACGTAGGCGCGACATATATGAGACTTTGTTTGCGCCTCATGCGGAAGCCGGCTTAGCAGCGCTTCGATTTCTGTGCTTTGTTCTAGAAATCAATGATCAAAAAGGCCAAACTAATGGAATTATATGCGAGCGGCTTGCAGCGTGGTCAAAAAGTACAGAATAGTTCCTTATGGATGCGTCAGCTGTTGGTATATTTGCAGCATGAAAACACACAATAACATAGCACGTCATGTCATCCACATATACAAATATAGGTGATGGCTGTTCCTGCTTTTGGTTCCATTTCACATGCTAGCATCTCCAATTTCTGATTTTGATTATTGATCATCAAATAAATGGACCTTTTGAATCACCGATGGCCGTATCTTGATTGAACTGAGGACAGGCTGCAGAAGAGAGATCCAGGATGCTGGAGGACCGTCAAAATGTTTACGAAGAACTCCAGGTATACTGGCCCTGCTTTTTCATTTGTCTTCCACTTTACACTGCGTTTTTATTCCACTTCAGATACCCGCACCGCAGAACGAGGACTATGTGCTTTGGAATGCATCACTAAGGTTATTCTGGTGAAACTGTGTCCAACCAGCTCTATTTATAAATTAACCAATTTCCAGCCAGTTTGGAACTGTGATAGCGTTGAAATTCGACACTGCCACTTTAGAAATGCATGATGCAGCACATTTACTTGAATCAAAAGATGAATTCTAATAACTATGTCGCAATGATGGTCCTATAATACACAAACTGTATTAATATGTGACAATATCTTGTTGCAATATCTTATTGTATGTACTACCTGTGATCATTGTTATCCATTTGGTCTACTTGAAAATGCGCACATTGGGTCAAAGAGCGTTCGTATCAGCTACAGATCTGTAGCTCCTGCAATATTCCTGGACTGAATGAAGAATCTATTCTTCATTCAGTCCAGGAACTATTGCACATCAACGCAAGAAATGGGCCCTCTGCTTCTTGTTGTGCACAAGGAAATCATCAATCATAGATTTCCACGAGGAAATCAGTGCCCATTATGGATTAATTGAAACGAAAGTCTGGCATAAGCTCAACACCCACTGCACAGACCTCCACATCCTCTGCACGCCTGTCCAGCGAGGCGCCCAGTCGACGCTGAGCCGAACAACCAGGCCGTTCACAAAAACCCACAGTGCGATAGAATACTAGCCAACCACATTCCCAAACATCACCATCATCATCATCATCATCATCATCATCATCATCATCATTCACTCATTCACTCATTCACTCATTTATTCACTCATTTACTCACTCATTTATTCACTCATTCACTCACTCATTTATTCACTCATTCACTCACTCATTCACTCATTCATTCTTTCATGCACTCATTCATTCTACATAACAAGGCAAGGAGCAAGCACCCCGTTTCCAATGCTGCCCGAGTGTATCAGCGACCCCAATTCGTTCATTGGAATCTAATGCACAACAACATTCCCAAACTCACAGTGCATCAACCAAAACTGTCCACAGGGCCGCCTGCTTTCGGCATCCGGCAGCCTCGCGGAAAACTCGGAGAGGCTGCAGGGCGCCATGGACCTCCTGCTGGACTACCAGCAGCACTCGGCCAGGACGCTCAAGCACTTGGTGGGCGGGTCGGTCACCAAAGAGGATGTTCTGTTCTACGGCGTGGGGTTACTGCTGTCCCTTGGGTCCGGGGCTATGGACGCCACGCGGGGCTCCAGGGTGCCCCTGCTTCTGGTGCTGGGCGCGTGCGCGGCGGCGGAGAGGTTGATCATACAGAAGTTTGCACTGTTTATGGATGTAGATGAGGCCGGAAAGGTGGGATATGCTATTAAGACAGCTTGATTTGCAACTAGTTAAGCTCTGCGTTTAAAAGTATGAATGGCGCCCTCAAATGGAGAAATGCAGCATGCAGCCGTAGCCGGTTTCGACCTTATGTCAAGAGAACTCTTCTTGCAATGTATCCGTTATTGTGAGAGAAGCAATGCGACCACGGATTTAAAGCAAATGGTAGAATCCAACCGCAATATGAAAGCAAATATGTAATGAGTTCTTGTGCCCAGCAAATGTGTGCGCGGGGCAGATGAGCGTGCAATTTAATGAAAGAAGGCGCATGCATGGCTGCATTTCCTTTGTTCTGTAAAAAATCATGATGATGACTGCATTTCCTTGTTGCTGATAATTGCTGAGTACCGGCAAAAGCAATGGACCTTGTCACAATCCGTTGCGCGTTAATGTGTGATGAATTTTATATGGTTGCAGATTCATTCGTCAGCTGTTTAATTTCCGTTTTTTAATTTGTTTCACAAACGTTCCAGAACTGGGTAACAACTGTGCAAAGTGCCTTCTTAACGCACCAAAATTAGAATACATTTGCCTTTCTGTTTGGGTGGAAAGGACGCTCCTAACTTGTGGAATTGCTGGACGTGGCTATGCAGGTTGTGATGGCGCTGCCGCTGGGTGAGTGGCTACCCCTGCTCGGCTGGTGGTGGCCTTCTGTGCGCATCGACGTGAAGCAGATGGCTCGAAGGTGCTGCGCAACAATCTGCGTCGCCATATTTCTGTGGCTCGCCATCAGGCACCGAAACTACAACAGGGAGAATCACACTGCACTGCGAATGCTGGATCAGCGCATGCAGGTGATGATCCCGCGGCGTGCGCCTGTCTGGGTTGATCCTGTACTCTAGTGCACCAGAGTGTGTTAACTATGTCCCACGCGGGACGAGCATTTATTCGGGTGGACTATGCACAAAGCGTTTGGCAACGTTCTGCTGCATACCTTGTATAGGCGCTGGAAGAAAGTGGCGCTGCAGAATCGCTGTTAGATTTTGCGGCTGCAAGCGCTGATCAGACATCGAATGAAGAGGAAATTGCCACACATACTGTTCAGGAGTCATCATCATCATCATGATTTTTTACTGTTCAGGAGTCACTCAATTTGGGATTTGTTGCATTTAGCTCCATCATTACAGCAATCATCATCATCACCATCATCATTACAGCAATCACTGAATACTGTCATTGAATTGGCCCCAATAAATGTGTAGAATTTGCATTGATCACGAACTCGGAGAATCTACGGTGCTCGCTTCCATTACGTAATTTCTGACATTCTGCGCGACAGGGCAGCATCGCAGTGTGCCTAAGGAATAACCAAGGACATTTGTGCGTTTTCCCAAACATTAGCCACTGGACACACATTCCATGTCCGTATCACTTTGTTTTATCGTTTATTGAGTTTTGTATCATATTTTTCGGTCCAATTATATTTTGGCCACCATGATTGTATTTGTTACTATGAGTGTTTCCGATGATGTTTTATTTTCAGATTCCCGATAACACTGCTGAACGCAACGGCGGAGATGGAACAATCCACGCAGACTCAAGATCTGATGATCTCTGCAAAAGCATAATGCATGTTGCTCATGGGTCACATGCATTCAGACCAACTTGTCCAATTAATCAGTTGGATAAAATTACGAAACTGTTTGGCGTCATTGTTCACCAGTATCTGCGCGTCGTTCCCCAGGGTCTCGACCGCCGCCTGGTAAACCTCTCCGACGACATACACCGGTTGCTGTCCCGCAACAGAACCCATGGGCAGGACAACGCCTGCCCTCCAGATGGCCACAAACTCATACCCCTCCCAGACTGGAAGCCACCTGGGAAAGCGTCTTGGGCCGACGCGGCAGGCGTTCCTATGCTGGAGGCGAAGTGCGACGATTCCGCCATGAAGCGGTGTTCGAAACAGAACAAGTGCAGCAGCTCCAGCAACAAGAAGGGTAGGAAGAGGTGACTCATTGGATCTGCGAGCAACCAAACGGGTCTACCAACCAGGTTGGTAGGAGGATCTTTGGCAGGCTGAAAAGGGCCCAGGAATGTCTGAGCAAGGCCCCTGGACTCAGAGCGTTTGGCGGCAAGAGGGCGGCTTTTCGGATTGGCTATGAAAGCAGTTTCGTGAATCAGGTGTCTGGTGGCGCATCACGCATTTGGGAAATTACATCAGGGCAGTCTGGGTAGGAAGCGACGGCTCCAGCTTTCGTGTCTGCAACCTGTGCAGAGGAATAGATGGTCTGTAATGAGGAGGATTGAGGCCTGATAGCGCTCCCGTTGTGAGCTCTGCCCCGCTTGTGCTCTGCCCTGCATAGCTTCGGTGTGAAAAAAGCCACAGAAACACTATGATCCGGGTAACATTTGCTTTCACTTCCATGCTGAGATGGTCAGTGTACACGTGCTCGGCACTGGAGATGCTTTTTTGAAATTGACCACGCCACTCTTTTCCAGGCCACATACAGCCGTTTCGTTTTAGGAGTCTGTCATTCTGAAGCTGCAAGGCGGTTTCACAACGCGAGAAAACGAATCCTGTTGGTCTGGGACTCGAATGCCTGGAATGAAATCGTGTTAGGTGGTAGAAAACGCTTGCGTAGCGAGTATGCTATGTGGCTCCCAGTTCGCAGAATTTTATGTTACAGATAGTCTTAAGCACTGGCGAATATTTCTGTGGAACGCACGGTCACGTCAGTTTCTTAAGAGTTCAGCAATTCTGGGGTAGGCAGCTCAACATTCGCCGCCGGAAACAATTCCAGGCTGCAACTTGGGATACCAGAATTCCGTTCAACCCAGCTCATAGGCTTGAGGCGAATGGCCGCTGAGCCATTTGTAATCTGCCAACAACAGAATACGTGCATAAATGCAAATGATAATATCCTTCATTTAGCCCCTATAAGTCTCGAACAGCGTTATTCTATCCATCTCTGACTATCTGAATTATGCAGCTGACCTCCAGACATTTCGGAACTTCGGCGCATGTATCACCTGTAGGCATTTGAAATTCCAGAGGTGGCGGACATCACACACGGCTGACTGTTCCACATCAGTTTGAGGTCCCCACACGCAAGACTCTGCACCTTTCGGCTGAAGTCCAAGTTGACAGGCCTAAACAGAAGTGTGTTCCAACTTATTTTCGAAGTACTAAAAGGCCCCCATGTCAAACTCGAGAGACCAAAGGTCGGTGGAGCTCCTAGCTTCATCACAGTACCCAGCTCTCGCAAGCTGCAACTGGAAGCAAAAGCAAATGCACTCTGGCATCTTAGGTTCAGTACCGCTTCCCATGCCCTACCAAAGTCGGCGCCAGTAGGCTGAAATCAAAACCACTCACCAAGGGGTATGGGAACATCAGATAACCGTGCGATAGCAATGGCGTGGGCCGGTCGGAGCTCGGTATGATGGAATCCCTCTTGGGCACCGCTGAGAATATGTGCACATAACATTGCCGTAATTGTGCGGTGGTAGCGGCGCAATAGTCAGGAATCTTCCATATCCCCAACCCACGCACCCAGCTACCCACCTACCCACTCCCAGTGTTGTCTGAAGCCAAATGGGAACTCTGGCGCTGCCTTTACCTTCACTCGAGCATAAGAGTGGGCCACCAGTGAGAGTCATTTATGCATAAACTGTCTCTGCATTCCCGGCGTTGTCGTCCATTATCCTTGCCACGTTAACCCCTTTTGCCAAGCTGCGAACGTCATTCAGGTATCCTCAGAAGCATGATAGCGTCACGGGGCCCGTTTTCTGGATATGGCGATTGCTCCGAAGGCCAAACGTCGCCGCTTGACCACCAGCGCGGGCCTTTGGAGTTCATGATGCTGCGCCAGTACGGTGACATCTGGGCTTTCCTGAAGTCGCTCAAGACACAGATTGAGAGTCAAATATGTTTTCTTGAAGTGGTTCAAAACATTTTGATCCATGTTTCATGGTGATCGAGTTGCGTGCGCCGCTATGCTTAGGCGCAGCATGCGTCATCGTTTGTCATTATTGACCACTGCAGGGCAGCCATTGGGGAACGCTGCTAAAGTAGTGCGGAAAAGCGATTTTGGAATTTGTGCCACCAAATTGCTTGATAGATTGCACAATTTCCTGAGAAGGCATCACAAAATGACCACGTGATGCCGAAAGAAACAATTGCTATTACTATTGGCACCAGCGCCGGTACCAGTGGAGCTTTACTTTTGGAACATCTTTCTGGCGAATTGATCAGTAGAGTTGCTTGCTAAGTACCATTGCTGCGCACCATGAAATGCATGGCAACAAGATAAAGCTGCTTTTTTATATTACATATATGCTATACAGAATGTATGCATTCATTATGCATGTGTACATCAACTGCGCATGTATACTGTACGTGAAAATACGATGGCAGTGCTGCATTGTCAGTGACTATAGCTGCTTTAGCGATGATAGCTCATACCCGCAAATTTAAAAGGACTTTAAGAATGTTTTGATCGTGCTCGGAACCTTGGATTTTTCCTTTTCTTAGTTCATTCTGTACCTACACCAATCAATTACAGACTACAAAATATGTGCAGATAAATAAACTGCAGTTCTTCGTCGCATCTCTGTTGCATAAGAGTAAAGTGGGAGTTTGGTAGCCTCACTGCACGACAGATGTGAGCACTTGCAAGTAAATAGATTTGAAAATAAGTAGAGCTCCCTTAGCCATGTACTCGGCAGTATTAAATTACATATATGTATCTTGCTGCATGCACTAGCATGCACCTTTCAGGTTGTCCAAACAGCAAGTGACACTGAAGTATGCTGTGTCACCAGTGATATTAACGGCGAAGGGTTACCATATTGGTGCATCTATAGTCAAAAATACATTGTATCAACACCCGCCCGCGCGAATGTGGCAAGCGCAGTTTTGTTTCACTTAGTACTTGCCTGAAACAATAGATGTATTGTACAGCCATTTTTCAGGGGACTTTTTATCCAATTATCGCCATTTCTGCTGTTCAAGCCCAAGCGAAGAGAGCCTACAAATTCTTGCAGTTGCTCTATGTCTAAAATTTAGCTCATAATGCACCGTGTTCTCTTCAGAGGCACATGGTGTGGGCGCTCACCTTAATCTTTTACTCAAACCCGAAAGTGGCGAGCCCTTGCGGAGGGCTGAAGTGTTGATGATATCTTCCGCCAATTTCTGGGACTTGAGAGAACTCTCAGACACTGGCACGGTTGAGCACTTGCGCAAGGCCTCCCGCATCTGCGCCCGCCGTTCACGATCCTGGCGTCGAACAGAGGCTTTAGCGCAAAGAGTCTCATTGAGACGCATCTGCTTTGTTCATAGATTGAAAGGGTGGTGCAAGATCAAGAAACTTTAAGCTCTATGGGCACCAAACAAAATAATTTCTTAGTTTTTGTTGAACTTTATGCTATATACATACATCATTACATGGATAGCTCCCAAAATTTCGGCTTGCAGCATTCGGATCATGCCAGGACAACGGCGACCACTTTTCTGGTATCCCTCCCACGAAATGGGAATCACTCGAAGTCGCTCCAATCAGGGCATATCCCATAACAGTTTTTGCTATTTGTCTTTTCGAGTGAAATGCGGAACTGAGCATTTCCCAAATGTGTCTGCCAAAAAATTGCCTTGGCAAAGGATGATGATTTATTCCTTCAGGGGGTGATGGGTATCCCAGATATAAAGGATTTAGTCAAGCGCCGTGTTTAAATGTTTCCCCCCGGCACTTATGCCAAACTTCTCATAATACATCTAGCTCATAATGAAAGCGACGCGCAACGTGGCGCTCCCGCAACATCAAGCAAAGCCTGGCTTGCCGTCCGCTGAGCATTGAGCTCACAACGGCATCTTGGACGCGGCGAGAAATAGCCGATGAAAGAAAAAACATTTCAAGACCAACGAAATATGCAATGACCCCACTGGCGATGGAATCGAGCAACAGAATGTTATAAGCATTTAAACGCAGGTGTGGCATTCGATTTGCTCATATGTGAAGCGCGGTGTTGCTCGAACTTCTGGCGCTTGTAGGTTCAATCGTTCAGCTCGCGGGAAGGGCGACGCGCAATCGTTTCCGACTAAACGATGCGCGTGCTACGTGTTACGTGCGCAAGCTAATCACCCCATCGCTTCAAATGCAAGGGCAGCGCTTTGTCAACCCCAGGCAAACGCAATAGGAATAATCCAAGTATTTCGCGCACTTTGCTCTTCCGGGCAAATTTGCCTCTCATCCAGCAGCTGAGCAAGACGATCTATGCAAATTCTTTCCAGTACTTGATTGTGACCTGTTGTCAGCGTTAAATTGGCGAAGCGCTGGGAAATGCATACGGAACGGTTTCTGCTACTTTGCCACTGGTCAGTGATAAGCGGCATCATGATGTACTCCACCCCTTGCGTTTCCGCTTCAAACAGGCGAACACGCCATGCCGGTAAAGAATGGATCTGCTTGATGAAGAGCACTGCACTTGCATCTATACAAGCGTGGTGTCCTTCATCAGGCGATGTCAAATTCTAAATTCCCCATGATGACGAAGTTGAATAAAGCTCATTTCGCTCGTCAGCCCTAAATGGTGCACATTCCAGGCAATTTTAGTCTCAGTTGGCTCCACGGAAGGTTCCTGAAACCAGAGCACCGTCAAAGTATCATTGATATAAAGAAGCAAGGAATACTGCCATCTTCCTCATGCCTCTGTGGAAATGGTTTTCCCATTCTAGACTTGCGATCGGGGTGGTATATTCGAATGTGAGGGAATCCTTGGGGTCCAAGAGTCCAATCTCGGTGGCGCGGAAATCGGCGGCACTCACATATCCCCTTCTGTCGCCTCCAGCCGTGCACAGCTTCCTGACGGCATGCCAGTTGCCCATCTTCGATTTCTCAACGCCCTCCCAGGAATCCTCATGCCCCCCTTCCGCGCCCTGCCCTTCGGGCACCGACACGGCTGTCGCCTCCTTCCTTAGCTAGCAACAAATGAAGCCAAAACTTGCATCTACCAGACGTAAATCTTCCATTTTCGAAATTTTAAGATTCACATCGTGTAGAAGCGAATTCCACCACTGATGCCACGTCTTGGGCATTGGAAACGATTAAACCAAATATAGCTGAATTCAGAAGTGCCAAATTGACAATCCTTCACACCACCAGCTCGCGTTTTAATTTTCAAAACATGAAAGCACTTTCATGGCCACTTACTAGTAGTGTCATACATTAAATATAATAGCAAGTAGAACAGAATACATAAATAAAAGGCGATATTAGCAAAGAATGGACAAATAACAAATCATAGCCAATTCCTTACGGCCCATATATAGGAAAGCATATTGTCACTCGCACGGATACACATTGCGTTAAATAATCGAAATCAACCTGGGCGTCGTCCCCGCCACTTGGTTGGCCGTTTGCTGGTTGCAGCTCCCTCAGCCTCTTTTCCCAGTACTCAGACGCCTTGCCCGCCCTCTGGGACTTCCGGGAGGCCATCGTGCGCACTCGGACGCTGTTG
>CAJHUC010001759.1:0-19982 GCA_905146915.1 Ostreobium quekettii
ACGGCTTGTTCTTGTAGCCACTGCTCCACAAGTGTCCGGTTCATAGAAAGAACTCGGCCAAAAATAGCCGGGGAGGGCAAGGCACTCGGTGCCTTTGGGTTATGCTAGCTAGTGGCACGAAGTGAAACAAGATAGGAGGGGGACCGAGGGGGAAGCCTATATAGCCATCCCCGCTCAGCCCCGCCAAAACCCGCCAAGTCCAAGGGCGCCAAATTGACGGCACCTTGGAAACTACGTACTTTGACTGACCCAAGGTACTAGAGAGGGCCAGAAACCCGTTTGAATATGACTGCGACCGATTCGAATCTCAGCGCAGCCCACCCAACGTCGTCCTGGGTGGAAATCTATTAACAAGATAGTTAATGTCATGTCTATCTTGTAAGGGCCTCCAAGCCCAACTTTCCGGTCTGAATCGTGTCTCTTGATACAGGCTAATGCTAAGGTGGGCGCCTTCCCGCTAAGTCCGTGGACCCACCTCGCCACGGCACATGAGTCACCACGACTCACGCCGGACCACCCGTTACAAGACGATCTACTATTTATATGTTCTAGTACATTACATGGCTTGAGACTACATACATAATCTAGGGAAGCTAGTCACCCTAGACCAGTGACAAGGGACGGTTTCTAATAATCTAGAGTTCCTTATAATGGAACTCAATATAAATTATTATGCTTTAATGGGTTTTTAATACCCATACGGCATATCAACTCGTCCCTTCCCCGGGACCGACGTCCTCGGAGGTATACAATGTGTCAAGTAAATATGCGGCGAAAACCTACCAGAAGGTCGTCCAGCAGGTCTCCCGGTTGAGACAAATACCTTACCTATTTTGTTGTCGGCAGAACACATTAACAAGAGGAGCCACATACATACAAAACAATGTCAAGTCAAATCTCTCCTCTGTTTATGTGTCTGCGTGTCGCCCTGGGATCACCTCAAGGGGAAGTATGTCGCTCCCTACTGGAGGTAAATTAACTACCCGAAGGTGAGCCGCGTCCGCGATCACCACAGGCATCTCGGCCTCCTCTACCACGACTGCTAGATCCGCTGCGACCTGAGGCTCCACTGCCCCTACCAGGTGCAGGTGCTTGCGCTGGTCGAATGCCTCTCTCGACATTCTGAATCCAGCGGTAGATCACCTAAATGACAGGTACAAGAATTAATTCTTAGCGTCTTTGTTTCTGACGCTTACAACATCTAGCACCTAATGGGTTGATTATGTTTTGCATATTGATTTTCAAATGTTTGTAATATTTCTGCACAGTTGGTCATATTTCTTTCGGGTTCCCAACTATTGTGTTCATGACCATACCCGGTCCATTTTACTAGGTATTCTGTACGTAGTTTGTTTCGTACTCGTCAAACACATTTGTCAAGAATATTCTCGACAGTGTATTCGAGTTCACCCTCCAACTCAATTGGAGGGGGTGGAGGTTGTACATGACCTCCATCTTTATATAATCCCAATTTCGAAACATGAAATACGGGGTGAACCCGTTTCATGCTCGGCGGCAGCGCGAGTCGGTAGGCGACCTCACCAATTCTCGCCTCCACTCGAAATGGCCCAAGCCATCGTGGCAAGAGCTTTTTCGTCCTTGGATGTTTCAGGGAGATGTTCTTTGATTGCAGGAGTACTCGATCTCCTACTTGATAGATGATGTCTCGTCTATGCGGATCCGCTACACGCCTTTGACGGTCTCGGGCTTGTTGTAGGTGCTCTTTTGCCAACTTTAGGACAAAGGCAACCATTGCCCTCATTTGAGTTACAGCCGGGATCTGGTCTGGGACCTCGTATCCCTCACACCCCTCACGGGTGGTGTCAGACTGTACAAGACGTGTTGGGATTTCATATGCTAGTGGGCTGACTACATGTCGCCCGTAATTTAGAAAGAATGGAGTCTCTTTAATGGACTCATTCTTTGCATTATTTATAGCAAACTCAGCTAAACTGAGTTGTTGATCCCATTCGTCTTGTACAGTAGCACTATAGCTCCTAAGGTAATCTTCTGCAGTGCGGTTCATTACCTCAGTCTAACCATCCATCTGTGGATGATAGGCTGTACTCTTAAGGTGCCGAATCCCCCATCTCTCCGACAGTCGAGAGAAGAACCCAGAAGTAAACCGGTTGTCGCGATCAGTCAGTAACTCCTTAGGCAGCCCATGATGCCTAATGACATTATGGATGAGGAGATCAGCGGTTTCCTTAGAGGAAACCTCTGTGGTAGTCGCTGCCAATCTGACCATCTTCGTCAAGCGGTCAACAAAGACAATAATCGCATTGTTGTCAGTCTTTGTTTTTGGCAGGTCCATGATGAAGTCCATGCTCACTGCTTCCCATGGTGAGGCTGGGATATGCACGGGTTGCGCCAAGCCAGCTGGCTTAAGGTGACTATAGTTACACCTTTGACATATGTCGCAGGTGCGGACATATTCTATGGTGTCCTTTCGCATCCCTGGCCACCAGTAATACCGTTGTACCAGGTCGATGGTTTTCGTCTGACCGAAATGGCCAGAGTACGGAGAGTCATGAGCCTGTCCACACACTTCCCTCCGTAATTCATGCCCAGGTACTACTAGTCGATCCCCACGATACAACAACCCCTTATCATACAAGAGTGCACCGGACTCGATGTGTGGTTTCAAGTCAGTAGCACTCTCATATGCATCTTTGAATCGTGTCACCAAGGTAGACGAAGCACCACCAGCGGGTTCCATAAGCTGGTGATCTGTTCCTGGTCTGCTGCTCACACTCAGTGCTCATAAGTAATGTGGCATCCCGAGCGTTCGAACAGTCCGATCCGGGAGTCGACTAAGGGGATTTGCGACATTTGCACGCCCTGGCAGTACTCCCATTCGAATTGGAACTGTTGAAAGGTTTCAGACCAGCGAGCCTGCCTTCGTGACAACGTGGGTTGTGTTTTAAAGTAAGTGTTAGGGCAGTGGTCCGTCACAAGGCGGAATTTGCTGCCTTCCAAATAACACCGCCAGAGTTGTATGGCAAATACTGATGCTAGCAACTCTTTTTCTGTAGGTGAGTAGTTAAGTTCGGTAGGTATCATCTTCTTCCTGGCGTATGCAATGGGGTGTCCTTCTTGCAATAGGATAGCCCCTAACGCCGTGTCAGAGGCATCAACAACCACCTCATATTCTTTTTCAGGGTTTGGCATACGGAGCAGTGGAGCACTGGTCAAGCACTCTTTTAATCCATCAAATGCCGCTTGACACGCCTCGGTCCACAGCCATGGCTTATTTTTCTTTGTAAGATCAGTTAATGGCTGGGCGAGTTTGGAGTAACCCTGAATAAGCTTTCTGAAGTAATTAGAGAGACCCAGAAATTGTCGAGTCTCATAGACATTGGTCAGTTCTGGCCAGTCTTTCACCTTTGCTATTTTGTCTGGGTCTGGCCGAATGCCCTTTCTAGAGACTAAGTGTCCCAGGTATTTAATTTGCTCTTCATTAAAATGGCATTTGTGTACACGACAATAGAGTTTTTCCTTTCTTAGTATTTCTAACACTTCCCTCAAGTGGGCAAGTTGTTCTTCTGGCGTTTTGGTGTACACCAGAATATCATCTAGATACACTAGTACACATCTTCCTATTTGCTAATGGAAGATGGAGTGCATGGCCTGCTAGAATATGGCCGGCGCATTCGCCAATCCGAACGGTAGTACTTTGAATTCGTATAAACCAAACGGTGTTACAAATGCCGTCTTGGCTATATCCTTTTTGTCAATTCTCAATTGATAGTACCCTTGTTGAAGGTCTATCGCTGAGAATACAGTGGCACCCTTTAAAGTATCTAGTAGGGTGTCGACACGTTGTATGGGCCACTTATTCTTTACTGTGATTTTGTTGAGGGCCCTATAGTCTATACACATCCTGAGTGTTCCATTCGGTTTGGGAACAAATAGGACGGGAGCTCCAAAGGGACTTGTGCTTTCCGTAATTAAATCCCTTTCTAGGAGGTATTATACTTGCTCTTTAATTTCCTGTAGTTCCCGTGGACTATATCTAAAAGCGGGTCTACTTACAAGCTTCGCGCCCTCTACTAGTGGTATTGTCAATGCCACTCCTCGATCAGGTGGGAGTCCTGGTAAACTCTCTGGAAATAGATCTTTATACTCATCCAGAAGTTGTTTGACTTTCACGGGATCACATGGACCTGAGCCCGGTACCGTAGATGGAGACGAATTTGCAAAAGAAGATTGAACTGCCTCTGGAGACTCGTCCCCCCCCACGGGGTCGCCGGCCCAGCGAACCAAGACCAAAAAGGCGTTAGCGCCATGGCGCACAGCACGCATTGCTTGGGTCATGGTGCACAGGGAGGAGGGTGTGGGATGAGTGGAAGCGTGATGAAATGAAAGGGTGATATATCGGCCCTTATGGTGGAGACCAACATGGTCATGGGCGTAATCAATCACCACGTGGTGATTAGCAAGCCAAGTGTCCCCCAGGATTAAATCAAAATCCTGAATGAGATTGAGGACAAGGCACTTGACTGTGTCCTTATATCCCTGAATATGAACAGGGACGTCAACAACTCCAACAGGAGTTGTGGTATCACCATTTGCTAAAGTGGCAGGACACAAGTCAGGGATGGTCTCCTGAGGAGGAGAATCCCAAGGGAGATCACGAGAAGAACTTGGTATAATTGAAGGAGAATTATCAGACAAGTTCACCGCAGGAGATGCGGAGAACTCCGTGGGATCAACCCGTGGTTTGTCCTTGTCACGTGCCTGTAAGGCACGAAGGACACGGGCATGCTTCTTGGAAGCTTTATGAGAGTATGAGCCTGCCTTTTTATACCCAGACCCAGTCTGTCACAACACGCTTTGCGTATATAAGCAATACCGGTAGAGCCAGTATCAAGAAGAATACTTGCAGGTTGTAAACTAACCTGCCTTATTACAGAGAAACGTGGTGGTGTATTACCACCAGACGCATACACTTGTTTACTCAATGGTGGATCATAGTACACCGTGAGAGGCCAAGGAGTCCCCACCAGGTGTTTCCTGGGAGCTCCATCTGATTGTGGGGAAGTAAAGATACGACTTCCCTTGGCATATGTGTACAATTTTTGCATACGTTGTAATGCTGGGTTTTTGGTATATACACGCCAATCTGGAAGGAGTATACAAGCTCCTACACTGGTGGGATACAGGCGCTTTTGTTTAAGATAATGGTCTATGAATTCCTGACCCCTTTTAAAGGGCGGATTCATCCACACAAACTCATTCTCAAGATCACGCTTGAGAAATGAATCTTGCATGGAGCAGTATCGAGGACACAAGGCATTATCGCCTTGGGGATTGGCACACGCATCAAGGGTGAATTGATGCGGACAAAAGCCCTGAAGCTTTTTAAACTCAGTGGCTTTGAGTAACCGATCTTCCACAGCCTGGAGAGAAGACTCCAATATATGTTGTGTTTTTGGGATCGGTATATGGTTATAAGTAAGATGCTTATGCACAAATTCAAGTGGGTTAGGCTGAGCTGGCTTACAGGCCAGTGGATGCACAGCATCCCAAGCCTTGAATTGTGCACATAATGTATTAATGTCCTCTAGTGAGGTGCTCGGCGTCACCTCAGTAGAAGACATATGTTTACTAGACAACACAGCACAAGACAGGGAAGTGCTGGCACATGTGTGGATTGGACAGTCACTCACAAGATTTTGGTTTGCATCAGACAGGTCAGAGTGCTGCACATCAACATTATCCACACAATGTTCATTTTCATTCACTTGCTCTACAATGTTATCACTCAAAACATCAAAACTATTATGAGTGAGCAAGGTTGGACTCACCGACCAACTTGGCGCTGGTCGGCCGAGACTGGCGTGGTTGCACGTGTGCGACTGCCCGGGCGGTCGTGGCCCGTAGCAGCGCGTGCAATGCTGCGCGCATCGGAGGGCGCTATCCACCTCCGGTGGAAGTCGGCCGGATGCACCCGGCGTGCCTGCTGATGGCTGACGTGGTGGCGGGCCGCCCCGTGGGATAGCCTGTTGCTGTGCGCGTCCCCACAGAAACGGGCACACTGATCTTTGTGAATCCCGCCCCACGTCAGGCTTACCGTCTTTCTTGAATTGCAAGAAAGCGGTTTTTCTAATTGGCAAGTCAAGGTTGCATTTTGTGCTTGTCTGTTGCGGGTTCTTAGACCCGGTGATACCCTGTGCTTTGCGACTGGCCCACTGCGTATCATATGTGGGACCAATCTGATACAGGTATGCCCTAATTGCATTATAGTTAGACCAAGGGAGCCCCTCCTTTATCAGGAGGGTTTCCCTGTACAGGTCGTGGCGCAGCCCTCTCCGCAACTGGAATATTTTCTGGGCATTGCCGATTGGTTTGCTGTATAGCGCATATAATTGATCGAGTATTTGGATATAACTTAAAGTGTCAGGTCTTGAAGTATATGGGGCCGTGTGTTTTTTGATTGCCTGGCAGATTTCGTCTTTGGTGCACTTCTGCCCGAAGAGTTGGTCCATGCCAGTGCTAAAGTCCTCCCAAGAGATATCCATTTCAGACATCACCTCGGGGGTAGTCGCAACCTTGCGGTCGGTAGTTATTTTGGCCAGCAGTGTGTTCCTGGGGGCTACGTCCAGGAACGTAAGGCCTACTTGGCCCCACTGCTCTTTTGCCAGGCCAATCGCTTTGAAATGGAGTACTAACTCCATTCGAAACGCCAAAAACGGCGTTTTGCTAGTCCACATTTGAGGTTTAGGACCCACATTGATTACTTTGGTGGGTCCGTCACCAGCCCTCTGTTGTACTAAGGTGCTGGGTATATTAGTATTGTCGCCACCTTGATTTTGGTGGGTAATTTGACCACCTACTAGGTGGTGGTGGACTGACTGGCCACCCAGTCTGTCTATGGGCTGAGTACTGGGGGTTACAGTGTATTCCCCCATAGACACACTAGGTGTCCTGGTATTGTCACCCAACTGTCCCCCATGGGGTACTAGAGGCATAGAGGAATTAAATATATGTGAAATATTTGAATTAATTAAAGAATGGTTTTCAGAATTTACAATATTTTGACTAACCTACTGGGGGCCGCCTCGCAGCAGCACCCCCCGGTAGCTCGTAGGGGTCCCAGCCTGCCACCAGCCCCCTGGAGGGGTCGGGTTCGCCCCTGCATAGTATTGCACAGGGGGTGTGTACGGCCACTGCATAGACTGCGCAGTCTGCGTAGTCGGAGGGGGTGCCCCGAGCTGCGGTTGCAAGGGGGCCCCGCCTTGCCGCGCATTCTGGCCGATCGGCCCCATCCCGACGGCCGACCCCGGGATCCCGACTCGCTTGGGTCCTCCCGGAGGCGCAGGTGCCGCTGGCAACACGCCGGACTATGCCATGGCCGGGGGATTCGCCAGCAAGCCGGGCGCCATGGGATGTGCCGGCACCGGGTTCCATTCCACAGGTTCCACCGGAAATGGCGCGGGATCGCCGGGGACAAGCCAGCCCGGGTAGGCCGCGTAGGCCTCCTGGGGACCGGCCGCTCCCGGGTACCAAGCAGCAACCTCCGGGCCTCCTTGGATCGGGGCCGGAGGTGCGTTCCATTCCGCCCACTCCGCGGCCCATTCGGGCTCCGCAGAATGGCCCGTCGTATCAAACTCTTGAACTTGGAATTCGTCGGCCATTTTGGCGTCAATCGCTTTGCCATCTCCTTGCACGCCGGAGAGGTCCACAACTTCGCGTTCAGGGCCTTGATTAGCTCGAATCGCTGCGGCTATGGCGGTTCCGACGGCGACCGCCTGGGAAATTGCGGCGGTGGATAATGGCCCGTCTTGGGGCCCTTCACTCTTCGGATCCTCTGCCATTTTGGCGGCCCCTTCAGTGGGCCGTGAGGCCTTCATTTTGGCCTCCTTTTTGGCAGCGGCGCGCTCAGAATCGCGCCTCCCTTCACGGGAGGTTTCACCTGGCCCCTTCACTCCTCGAACTGGGGCGGGCTGGCCATGGCCGCCCCTTTGTTCCTCCTCGATCTCTCCGGGTTCCGGCTCCGATCCGTCGCTCCCCGGGTCCTCAGGGTCCTCCCCCTTTCGGCCTTTCCTCAGCGCCTTTGGCGCCCTCTTGCCTCCTCCTTCGGCCGACGATCCGGAGGGATCGCGCCGGCGTTGCTCCCGCTGGGTTCCTCCTTTCGCCGCCTCCTCCATCCGCTGGAGGCGGGTGTTTGTGTCCGCTAGGATGCTCGCTAGATCGGCGAGCTGGCGGCGCAGCTCGGTGGCCTCGGAAGGGGGCGATCCACCCTCCATGCTGGTGCCTTCCACGGGGAATGGCACCTCGCCTCTCTCCCCACCATTACAGCCGGGAGAGGGCGCATCGGGGCTAGATGGCCCCGGAATTTCCCCGGACATCCGCGGGGATGCCCGGGCTTCGGCCCGCCGAACCTCGGGGCTCGGCGGCCGGCTTGCTTTCGCGGTGTGTCGCATGAGCGCGCGGGTGGAAGGGCCAGGCCTTGGGAACCTCGCTCCGAAACCAAATGATACAGGCTAATGCTAAGGTGGGCGCCTTCCCGCTAAGTCCGTGGACCCACCTCGCCACGGCACGTGAGTCACCATGACTCACGCCGGACCACCCGTTACAAGACGATCTACTATTTATGTGTTCTAGTATTTTACATGGCTTGAGACTATATACATAGTCTAGGGAAGCCAGTCACCCTAGACCAGTGACAAGGGACAGGTTCTAATAATCTAGAGTTCCTTATAATGGAACTCAATATAAACTATTATGCCTTAATGGGTTTTTAATACCCATACGGTGTATCATCTCTTGACCCTAGCATGGCACCTCGCAGCATGCAGCACACATTCCCCTGCATTTAGGGGTTTTCTTGCCGCTCATTGTGGTGGAAACCAGCTGGGCGACTAGACCGTGTGCGCATTGTTGCCAAAACGCATTGAAGGAAGCACTGCGCAAACTGTGATAAGGTCAGCGCACAACCACACACAATTCTGCACCGTAGAAGTGCATGATGCTGTGAATCGCGCCTGTGTGGCATGATAGAACGCCCCAAATGAGCGTACAACTGTGTGAAGTGGTGCGCTGCCTAGCGATCGTGCCGTTATGGCGCTCAGCGGAAATACAACAATATAAAGGCATGTGTGCAGAGCGATCGTGATAGTACACAATCCATGTCAATGCAGAGGAGGGTGTTGGCTTCTTGAGCACCGAATCGCTGCATACGGTCGATGAAGATGCGTTCCTGTTTCATTATCATGAGATGGTTGGCTCATGCGAGCAAGATACGGTTTACGCTCAAAAGGAATTTTTAGATTTTAAAAATTTTACATATAAAAATAAGTAAATACCATGTAAATACCCGCCCCATGTACATAAAGATAGTACATGTGGATTTGCAAAGTGCGGAGAGTGGCAGCCACATGTGCTGGAATGGGCAGAAAACCCACTTTTTTTCAGCGACGTTGCCGCCCTTGCCGAGGGCCAGGTGGACGCTATGGTGCATATGCTTGAGTGGGCAGAAGATCAGTCCGGGCTGATCATTGTGCGCGACTTTCATAAAGTAGCCTAGGTGTCCCAACAAGCCATGAAACTGTAAATACAGCCGCAAAATATCCCCCTTTGCAAATTTGCCCCTTTTGCATGTAAAACTGTAAACGTAAATAGCAAGCCTAATTGGGACAACGAGCCATGGAGAGACTGTGCAACTTGGGGGCATATTCCGATGATATTTTGTTCCATGTTATATGTGTAACACGGGTTTCCCCTGTGATTTTCCTTTTTCCAAGCAATGTGGGTAAATTGGACTCTTCTTGGTGCCTTTTGCTCCAAGCAATCTGTGCAACACGGCATCTCCCCGATGACTTTTGTTTGCGGCTTGAAACCATGAGCCATCGGGGAAAGACTGGGTTGCATTGGTTGCTTGAAAAAAGCCATAGGAGAGACGATGGGTTGCTCAGATTTCCTGGACCACAATATCATTGGGGAGACGCCGGGATGTTTACGTTCAATCACAAGACATGCAACAGGTAACGCCAACAAGGAGGAACACAGGGTAGTTGTAACTGCATCTTGGGGACGCAATCCTACCCAAGCACGAGTTGGCGGCTGCAGCCGTGGCCCTCTGGCAGGGCGCAACTATGGCAATAGGCGTGCCGATCCTGCTGCAATCCTGGCCATAGGGCCTCACGAGGAACGCTCCAAAACTTTGAGCAGTGCCGCAGGGTACCATAATCAATGAGATCTTGACCCGCAAATAGCTCTCACATGGAAACTTCGCGCAGCTGCCACGAGAAAAACACCTCAGGGCCCTCGGCTTTAGTGCTCCCCTTTTTGCCATGGTGCAAATGAGAGAAGCAGAATAGGCAAGGGATAAAGCTGGCCCGAATCACACACAACGACCAGCGGTTTACTACACATCATATTGGCCTTCCTTGCACCCCAAAATGTAGTAGGCATGCTCATTAATTGAATACCAAACTGACATCGTCAATGCCACCTTTATTCCGAGTGGCCACATTTGGGAACACTCGCATGTTCTCATATATTAATATTTCAATATCCCAATCCTTCATTGCCACGGGCCGTTACCGAAGCTGGCTCTTGCCATGCCCTAGTGTATCCGCGGCTTCAAATTGCTGCATGGTTAATGCATACTAACACTTTTCCTTATTCATTGAGCAGTATGAAATTCATACCATAAATTATTAATTTTTACTTCTTCTGTCCAAGATTAATTGTCCTCTACGAATTTTGGGCATTACTTCTTCATCTTATCCACATCGCTTTTCAACGAAATTCCTCACAAAGCTGTGCTTGTAAGTTTGAGTGTACTTTCAAAATTTTAAGTCACTCCATTGAATATTGCAGATTTGGCATCACTGTGTAGCGAAAGTCCTCCACTCCCCCAAAAGCCACTCATTTTTTAACTATCGTGCAAAAACAATTGCTCAAATGGCGAACTCTACTCTTTAGCGAAATTTATCCCGGAGCTATGCTTATGAGTTTTGAGCATGAAGTCCAAAAATCAAGCCGTTCCATTAATAATTGCAGATTTGACATCAGTTTGTATCAGGCGTCTTTCACCCAATATACCTTGATGTTAGGGGTCAAAAATAACCATAACACTTCTTCTGCCTCATGATCAAGCAATCGTGTCTCATTTATTCTTCTTGAAAATTGGTAGCTAGTGGTTTTGGAACCCAATATTTCCGATTCTGAATTTCTTTTGTAATTTCGAGGTGGTCCTTGCAATGAGTTTTGTCTTTCAAATGAAGGAAAATTAATCTCGGACAGAGGAAGTATTACTAACTTAATTATTATTATGCTAAATTATCGTTACAACCGGTTAATAACCGGTAGTAACGATAATTTAGCATAATAGTAATTAACCCATAATTAATGTAATTTGTAATTAACGTAATTAAAGTAATTAACCGGTGGTTATATTACTACATGCCAGGCCACCGCGAATGGGTGCGGCTTCAACATTCATAATATGGATTGCAGTAGGTCATTAGCATATACAAGGGAGCACAATATAGCACAAGGCAAAGAACCCAAACAAGGCACACCTGCAACATCACCGTTGTGGTGTAGTAAGCCACTGAAACATAGAGCAACGTAGCATTGGTAGGGCAACAACATGCCTCTAGCCGTGCATCTTTTAGTCTCAAATGGGGATATCCAATCATCATAGAGGACAAGTGAGTGGTGTATTTTGTCAGATTTGGCAAATGCACAACCAACAGAATGAAGCACTACTGGTGTGCGTCCAATTTGTGGAGACTCCCGGGCATCGGATGAGAATGAGTGCCCGAACGTGCACTTGTCTTTTTATGATACGACTGCGACTGTGACGGAATTACTTGGGGAGACCGTTTACTCCCTTGACTTTTCCCCCTGTTCCCTGAGGCCTCTTATTGGGAACATTATTGTCTTAAATTATGTTAATTGGCAACCCAATTAAGGGCCCTAGTAGATGGGATTAGGGCCCTAGGAGGCTGCTCCTTTGTTTGGGTGATTTCTGGCCAGCTGCACTACTTTACGGCAGCTTGGGGAACGGCTGTACATTGCACGGGTTGTTTTGGTTGTTTTTGGGCCCACGGCGGGCGACCCGGAACGCGGTACGCCCCGCCGCACAAAAGACTTGTGGTCTTGTCATCAGTAATTCTTTTGCCTGACGATTCTGGCATCTTGCCTCCGGATCGCGTGGATCCGACCACAATCCGGCGCGACCGCACTCGCAGCCACCCGGACTCCCTTGCCGCGGCCCCAGCAACCTTCCAGGGATCTGGGCCCACCACCTCGGAGTGCAACGAGCGCGCACCCCGGTCAAGCCGCGGCCAATCGCGGCCCCGCGGGCCATTCCGGCCATTCGGGCGACAAGGCGGCGGCGCAACGCGCATCGCGAAAACTAGCACCCCATCAGCTGGTTTCGGAGCGCGGAAGCTGAGGTGAACCACGGCGGAGGGCTGCGAGCGAGTGAAAGAGCGGGGCGGCCCAAGCATTGGGTCGCCATTCGGCGGGTCGGAGGAGGCGGATACGGGTACCCGGCCGGCGACCGCCGAATCGAGCCATCGATCGGCGAATCGCCGCGGCAAAGCCGGCGCCCGACGGCGAGAGGCCTTCCCAGGCCTTTGCGGTGGAGATTGGACGAGCGCGAAGCGAGCGCGACCCTCGCCACGCGCTGAGGCGGCGGGTCGGCGGCGGAGGAGCACCCAGGCACCTCGGAGGGGATAGTCAGCCGCATCACGGTGCCAATCCGACGTCAGAGAGGCATCGCGGCACCCCCCCGGCGGCGGTACACTGCGCAGTGACAACGGCACCGGTACAGCACGCACCCGGCACGGCACGCGCTGACGCAACGCTGCGCAAGGTGACACAGCACCCCGGAGTGGCGCGCGAGGGGCGCAGGCTGACGTAGGACTGCGCAGGGTGACACAGCACCCGGAGCGGCACACGGCAGGGCCAGGCGGCCACCAGAGTGCCAGGAGGAGCCCAACTGAGCCGTAACAAGTACTGAGGCCATTACTACCGTGCTAAAGTACTACGCCAAGGCCAGTACTATGCCAAGTACTACACCAAGGCCAGTACTATACCAAAGTACTGCGTCGAGGCCAGTACTACTTGAAGTACTGCACCAGTGACCAGTACTTAAGGGTTTGGAGGGGCAGTTGGACTACCCAAGTTGTGGCCTCAAGGAAACCAAAGGAAACTCCAAGGAGTTGTGGCCCCTTTGAGGTGGGTTGGCTGCTCATTCCCGCATAGGTCCAAGTAGTTGGGGGAAGGAGTGTGCACAGGCGGGCCCCTACAAAGGGACTGTGTACCCCCAGCCTTGGACCCAACCCGTTTTGAGGGTTGGTAGGAGTTAGGAACGTCCTAGAAGTGGGCCAGCCTTCACCAATAGGGTGTGACCCAGGGGCCGTCGCGATCCCCGGCTGGTAAGGCACTAGGCCACCCACAGTTCTTCCCTGCCCCAGGCAAGGGGCAATTGCAACAGCATTAGGATTCTCCTTGGAATCCTAGTACTGTAGCCGGTGAGGGGGGAACCGTGTCTAATAAGGACTACGTCTCAGGAATCCTGAGATTGGGGAGTTCCGATAGCTCCCAGTCTACAACTACAGGAAGACCCAGTACAGACAGTATCCAGTCTACCCACTGTCAGACTGCTTGAGGCATTTCTGAGCCGAGAGCGAGAGTTTTCATCACTGTTGTAGTCAGAGGAGAGAGAGATGGCGGACTCTCGTGAAGCGCGGAATGGACGGAACGACATGGATGTCGACGTGTGTTCTACAGGATCCGTTCATCCACCTGTAGCTTCATCGAGTACTGTTGGGCCATCACCTTCTTTCAGTCAGCAGGGACCAGTATCGACAGCAGCTTCAGCAGTAGCGGAGCAGACTGCCATCCAGGCAGCTCAGCAGAGTGTTGTGGTAGGACAGCAGGCTCATGAGGCTACTCGAGCCAGCATAGCTGCTGTCCAGCAGAGCGCTGCGGCGGGCCAGCAGGCCCAACAGGCGACCTTTGTGAGCGCTACAGCACTGCAGAGGACTCATGAGCTAGAAGAGGGAGCAAATAGGACGTTAACAGAGGTTCAGACAGGGATGCAGACGTTGCATCAGGATCAGGTGGAGACGCGCAGTATCGCTCATAGTTCCGCGGCACGCAGTTCAGAGGCCGTTCGTATGATGGAGGAGCTCCACAGAGCCCGTTTGGAGGATCAGAAGGACTTCCAGTCTCGATTAGAGCAGTTGGAGACTGCATTGAGGAGGCAGATGAGCATCTCGGACGGAGCGGTGAAGAGGCTCGAGCCCACCAAATAGAGCCGACACCGCCGTGAGCGCAGTCCGTACTCATTGAGACAATATGTGCCTTCGAGTCCGGGGCTTGGTTGTCCAACCTTTCCGAGCAGCAGACGCGAGCACAGCAGGTGCAGGATCAGCGGTCAGCGGAGGCATCTGCTCAAGAGGCGGCCATCATGCAGCAGGCAGAAGAGATTGCAGCGCGTTTTGATCAGTTACAGCGTTAGGCATCTGGGGGACAGGCTAGCACCTCACGGCCTGTTTCCACACCCAGGATGACCCCGCCTGAGCCCATGCAGATAGAGCCTTCAGCCCCGTCTGCACAGCCCTGGGTGTTCTCTCAGCCTTTAGAGAAGGCTCACGAGTCGTTATTCAATGTGTCGATCAAGCCACCGGAGCCACCGGCGTTTACAGGGGATAGAGACCAGGACATCGTCTGTTGGTTAAACATGGTGAAGGATTATTTGGCTCTTGTTCAACCAAGTGAGCCACAGGCAGTGTCCTATGTCGTTCTTCGATTGCAGAAGAACGCCAGGTGTTGGTGGGAGGCGGAGTTGGCTTTGCGAGGTGGACATAGGCCGGACACGTTGGAGGAGCTGATGATGCTATTACGGGCCCAGTTCGAGTCACCTGTGCGTGAAAACAGGGCTCGAGCTGAGCTGTTGAGATTGCAGCAGAGGTCGACTGAGACAGCGAGCACGTACATGGCTCGCATGAAGACGTTATTGACAAAGGTCCCTGGATACGATTACAAGACAGCATTACAGCAGTGGATATTGGGATTGAGGTAGCCTTTCAGACTGGAAGCGGCAAAGGCCTACCCTAAAACTCTTGCGGAGGCAGAGGCCCTGGTTTGCAGACTAGAGGTCGCCATGGAGTTCTGCAAGGGCGGACGTGAGGATTCGTCCAAGCAGAAAGCTTCAGGATCAGGCAACCAGGAACAGCATAAGAAAAAGAGCCAGCGGTATAGGCAGACAGGTAGACCAAGGGATAGTGGGAAGAGTTCCCAGCAGCAACAGCCGCCAGTACAGAAGAAACAGTTCTTTCCGCCAAGACAGTTCACCAGTCAGTATCCTTCGACCAGTGGTCAGGGGCAGACTAGTCGCCAGCCCTATCCCCCACGTCCCTCAGGTGTCGTTATATTCCCTCCCAACACCAGGAGGAACGATGGGTCTGACCGTCGTGGAAAGGGCAAAAGTGGCCAGAGGAAGCCCAAGGTGGCAGCGCTAGCCACCAGTGAGGAGTTGAGAGGATTGGCTGATCAGTTGGATCAGGAGGCTGCGCAGCAGGCAGCCGGGTCGGATTCTGATGTTTCCCCGCGTCTGAGGCCGGGAAACTGACTGGCTCCTGCTCTGGCCAGTCAGGACTGCATCGGGAGCTTTTGGGACAACCTGGTCAGAGGGGTTGTACCCAGTATCATACGCTCAGCTACGGACAGAGGAAGCACCATAGGAGGCGGGGGAAGTGGAGGCGCAGGAGAGAGAGACGACGGTACCGTCGGAGATGCCAGGCTGCAGCATTAGTCTCAGCACGACAAAGGGAGGTAGCACCTTCAAAGTCCATTTCATTCGTGGAGAGGACCCCTACGTCGTTGGTTCAGAGGATTGAGACGACACCAGTTTCTGTTGAGGGCACCTCAGACCCTAAACCGAGTGTACGGGACCACCTGCTTCTGGTGGTGAAGGCGGTGGTGAACGGCACACATGTGTCGACACTAGTGGACAGTGGCGCTAGTCGCTCCTTTGTCAGCGACCAGTTGAGGACCCGTCCACCATTGGATTTCATTGGGGTTTATTCTTCGTTGGAGCTTGCCAACGGAGAGACAGTAGTCTCCACAGGGATAGCCCCAGATGTGCTGTTATGTATCGGGTCGGCACAGAGTCGTGTTTCACTTACAGCTGTGCCCATGATGGAGGGGATCCAGATCATCCTTGGACGGGATTGGCTGGACATTGTGAATCCCCTGGTGGATTGGAGGGCAAACTCCTTAGTGATCAGGAGTGGTGATGATTTGGAGGTGATCAAAGGAGTTAAAGTGGAGAGTGCGACTCAGTGCCAGATTACTGACAGAGGTCTACCCGGTCTTCAGCGCAGTTTTATGTTCCTCAGAGACATGCCAACTACGCAGAACTGGAGAGAGCAGTTCGCCCGACTGAGCTCACCCACATTTTGGGAATATGAGCCGTCTGCATAGTGGACGCGAGTGGATGTAAAGCGGACATCGCCGAGGACGGCAGATGCACCCCAGGGGGGAGTAGTTGACATGCAAAATCCGGAGAAAATGGATTCCCTATCTCCAAAATCGTCAGGGGTGAAGACCGCAAGAACAAAAATCGATTTTATACCGATAAAACAGGCGGTGAGATGGGCCAAGAAGACAAACGAGCCCATGTTCTTGTGTGTTCTTCAAGCCAATTCGCAACTGGATGAAGGGAGTAAGAGGAGAAAGGCCAAGGCAGGGGCAGTCAAGGGCAATATAGAGGGTGAGAGACGCCGAACATTTCGGCAGTCCAAACCAGTAACCCAAGAGGTACCTGTAGAGCAGGTGATACGGAAGAAGGTGGAGGAGGCAGATCCGGCCATCAGGGATAGATTGGCAGAGACATTGGAGGAATACAGAGACGTCTTCCCTGATAAGCTTCCACATGGGCCTCCGCCCAAACGGGTCATTGATCATGAGATTGAGACAATACCAGGGGAAGCACCGCCTCATAGAAGTCCTTACAGGCTGAGCAGTGCTGAACTTGATGAAATGAGGAGACAGATCGATGCACTCTTAGAGCAGGGCTGGATCCGACCGAGCTCTAGTCCGTATGGAGCTCCAATCTTGTTTACCCCGAAGAAAGACGGGAAATGGAGGATGTGTATTGACTACCGGGCTCTGAACAAGATTACAGTAAAGAACAGGTACCCTCTACCAAAGGTCGAGGAGTTGTTGGACCGACTTCATGGAGCCCGTTACTTTACGAAGATCGACCTCTCCTCTGGTTATCACCAGATCAGAGTGAGAGCGTCGGATATTCACAAGACGGCCTTCGTGAGTCGATACGGCTCCTACGAGTATTTGGTTATGCCCTTCGGATTGTGTAACGCCCCGGCGTTGTTCCAGAGGATCATGAACACCATCCTTCGAGACGGCCTTGACCAATTCGTATTAGTGTTCCTTGACGACATTTTGATATACAGCCGGACATTAGAGGAACACATCAGACACATCCGGGCAGTGTTGGATCGACTTCGGTCGGAGAAATTGTATGGACATCTCAAGAAGTGTGAGTTCTTCAGGACTGAAGTCGAGTACCTCGGGTTTGACGTGGGGGCAAACGGTGTGAAGCCCTCATTGTCCAAGGTCGAGGCAATTCTGAAATGGCCTACCCCTGAGAGCGTCACAGACATCCGATCCTTTTTGGGGCTGACAAACTTCTACAGGAAGTTCATCAGGTGGTTCAGTGAGATTGCAGCCCCACTAACAGACCTCACGAGGAAGAATAGACAGTGGAAGTGGAGTGATATAGAGGAGCAGGCATTCAACCGACTGAAGACAGCTATGGTGACAGCACCCGTTCTTCAGCTACCAGACTTTGACCGAGAATTTGTGGTAACAATGGATGCCTCGGAAGTATCAGTTGGAGCCATCCTCCAGCAGGACTTCGGCAATGGACTTCAACCTATTTGTTACGAAATCCGAAAGATGAATCCTGCTGAGACTCGGTATAGTGCCTACGAGCGGGAGCTATTGGGCATCGTGTGGTCGGTTGGAAAATGGAGGCATTATTTAGCCTGCAACCACTTCACTATCAAGACGGACCACGACAGTCTGAAGAATTTACCAAACCAACCGTCGGTTAATAGGAGGGTTTGGAAATGGGTTCAGATCTTGCAGGGATACTATTGCGACATTGTCCACATTCCGGGAAAGGACAACCCTGCAGACTTCTTGTCCCGCCGGAGCATCCGGGACATTCGCAGTATGGTGGATGTGCGGGCGCAGGAAGAGTCGTTGGTCCAGAGGTTGAGGTTAGGAGAGGATGATCAGTCTGACGACGCTATACAGAGGAAATTGGATGACGTATTTAAGAAGTCCAAATTGGAGATTCCTACGATAGAGGAAACCGACGAGGGAATCCATTCTTTATTCGTGACATCCACACGAATAACTTTGGATATGTCTCTGAAGGAGCAGATAGAGAGAGGATACCGAGAGGACATGCGATGGGACGACATCATGAGACAATTGGCTTCGTCCCAGGTACAGACCGTTCACATAGGCACCCATGTCTATCGGAAGGCTCATGGATTATTGGAGGTGCACAGCAGAGAGGAGGACACAGAGGTACACCGTTGGAGAGTGGTTATACCCGATGTACCGAAGGTCAAAAGGAGGATCATGGGGGAGTTACATACAGTTCCCTACTCCGGACATCTGGGATACCACAAGACGCTCAAAAAGGTCCAACAGAACTTCTATTGTCCAGACCATACAGTGGACGTTAGAGACTTTGTTCTCGGATGTCAGGTCTGCCAGATGGAGAAGAGCGTCCATAGGGTACCAGCGGGACTCCTACAGCCATTGAAACTCCCTGAGGAGAAATGGGTTGATGTCAGCATGGACTATATCATGGGACTACCAGTCAGTGAGCATGGACACGATGGAATTCTGACAGCAGTAGACCGAGCTACGAAGATGGTACACTTGATACCGGTGAAGCAGACCATCACGGCAGCAGAGACCGCTCGGCTTTACTGGGACAACATTGGAAAACACCATGGAATTCCACGTTCCATCGTTTCGGACAGAGATCCCAGATTTGTGTCCAACTTCTGGCGAGAACTTTGGAGAGTATTCGGGAGTCGGCTGAGGATGTCCAGTGCACACCACCCACAGACCGATGGACAAACGGAGATAATGAATAGGGTGGTGGAGATGGTCCTCCGATGCACCATACATGAGTCTTCATCAGAGATAGCAGATTGGGAAAAATACCTCTCGATGGTCGAGTTCGTCATAAACAACAGCGTCTCCCAGTCTACGGTATACACGCCATTCTACTTGAACTATGGTTATGAGCAGTGTACACCCATCGACTTGATTCGGGATGCCGACACCACACGCATAGAGGGTGTCAATGTTTTCATATCCCGAATGCAGAAGACTTTCAAGAGGGCAATGCAGTATGTCCATCAGGCTCAACAACGACAGAAATCCCTTGCCAATCAGCAGCGAAGAGAGCAGGTGTCCCATAGTGAAGATCAGGTGCTTCGCAATACACAACATTTGATGTTGAAGAACGCACCTGTCAGCAAGCTGAGGAAGAGGTTCGTAGGTCCATTCTTCGTGACCCGGAGAGTCGGACTAGTGGCCTACAAATTAGATCTTCCTACGTCATGGAAGATCCACCGGATTTTTCACACAAGCTTGCTACGACCATTTCGGGTATCGAGGTGGACACCCGCTATAGTTGCTGAGACAGAGGAGGAGGTCGAGCCTGAGGACGACGAGCCCTATGATGTGGAGAAACTTCTGCGGTGGCGTTGGAGAGGACCCAGTCAAAGGAGGGTCAGAGAATACTTAGTCCTTTGGAAGGACTGGTCTATCGACGACGCTTCCTGGGTGCCAGAGGAGAATTTCGATCACCCAAGGGAATTGAGGAAAATGATCGCCCGGGACAAACCCATTGAGGACCCTAGTTAGGTCTACAATCGGGTAATAGTAGAGAG
>CAJHUC010001760.1:0-18297 GCA_905146915.1 Ostreobium quekettii
CATAATCCGCCCCCCCCGGGGGAAGAATTTCCCAGTAAAGTAGGCGGCCAGAAGCAGAAGCCCACACTATGCCCACGTATCACTCGCCGGAATGCATCCGCCAACATCCAGGTTTTCAAAGTCCACAGATAATACGAGAACCCCCCCCCCCTTTTTAACACCCCCCACGGCCCGGAATTTCCCGCCAAAGCAGGCGGTACTGAGGGCGTTGCCCTGGCCAGAAAGCAGGATAGCACGCTATGCCTGTGCATCACCGGCAGATTGCATCTGGCCACGCACAGGTTTTCGGCCAACAGATCATCCGAGGCCCCCCCAAACACCCCCCAACACCCCCCACGGCCCGGAATTTCCCGCCAAAGCAGGCGGTATTGAGGGCGTTGCCCTGGTCAGAAAGCAGGATAGCGCGCTATGCCTGTGCATCACCGGCGGATTGCATCCGGCCACGCACAGGTTTTCGGCCAACAGATCATCCGAGGCCCCCCCAAACACCCCCCAACACCCCCCACGGCCCGGACTTTCCTGCCAAAGCAAGCGGTACTGAGGGCGTTGCCCTGGCCAGAAAGCAGGATAGCGCGCTATGCCTGTGCATCACCGGCGAATTGCATCCGGCCACGCACAGGTTTTCGGCCAACAGATCATCCGAGACCCCCCTTACCCCGCGCGGCCCGGCATTTCCCGCCAGGTCGGCGGTACTTAGGGCATTCCTCAGGCTTCTGGCTATGCTGCCCGTGCGCGCGGTATGCCTCACCTGCTGGCCGAGCAGGTGCTGGGTCTATGGTGGCTCGTGGGGCGGCAGGGGCAGCGGCGGAGGACAACGGCGGAGGGCAACAGGAGGGCAACCAATTATGTGTGCAGTCACCGCCAAGGTCCGCTGTATGTGGACCCTGGCTGAGCCACGCTGGCAATCAACCCGATCCGCAGATTCCGAAATCAGTACTTACTGCATAGGCTCTGCTATCATCCGCTGATTCGGTACACACGTCCGTTGTCATCCGCTAGATTAGTGGATGGGGTAGGCGGCCTCCGGTCCATTCGAGAATATCCGTTAACGCCCAGGCGGAATCCGCAGAGTCCGCTGATTGGCGCCTGCCGTCCGCTGCCATCTGTGCCACATCAGCAACAGAGAGAGCGGGGTCCGCTAAATTAATGGATATTTAATAGAGGGCGCCCTCGTCCGCTATTAACGGATCCGGGTGGCCACCTCTATTCTGCACCGCCCGACGGTGCGTGGATGTTACCTGGGACAACAACAGAAACACTATTTCTAGGCTGACAACAAACATAGTTGTGTGCTGCGGACCATATCACATGGACACCATGGGACAGCACAATATATTGCACACAATGCATGCAATGACGTGGTAGTAGCCAACCTCATTGGTGATGGCCTTCTGGCTGAAGGAGGGGCAGCGGCTGTTGAGTGCCTTGCACATACGGCAGAAGTTTAAAGACTCAACAACAAATAGTTGAATGCTATCCGCTGTGATCCAGCGAGTGATTGCTGACCGCATTTGCTGCCATGGGGCAGTTCCTGTGGCAAAGGCCTCCTGCTCAATGTACTGTGCCACTCCCACCTTGCGGCCCTCCTCAGCCATTCGCGAAAGAAACTCAGCCATAGGAAAAGTGACACCATCCACCTGCACTTTGTTTGCCAGCTCCACAGCAATGGGCAATATCCGTCGCATGACCTTGTAGTGCTCCATATGCTTTTCGGCAGTCGAGAAGGATGATGACTTGAAGAAAATCCCTTTGCCGCATATGCAGCAAATAATCTTGTTGTGGCCATCTTCCCTCCCCGTAACGCTGTTGTATCTCACAAGGATACCAGGCCACCCCTCCTTTTCCATATACAATGGCTTCACCCACCAGATGCCACTCTACCCGGGCCCCGATGTTGGGGCCACATACCTATTGTTGCCGGAGGCGACCCCCACTCCACCCCCTCCCTCCGTTCGGGCCCGCTTTGCCCTTGGGGGTGCATTCCCACCCTCGCCGCCGGCCACACGGTTCACCCCACTTCCAGAGGTGGCCCCCGATGCCGTCAACAGGCCCCCAGGTGTTGCTACCGGCACAGATGTAGCCCCCACCCTGCCACTAACTGATGCACCCTCGGGATCCCTGGCTGGCGACAGCCTTTCATATCCCCCAACAGCTAGTGGCTATCGTAGGTTCAGAGCCCCCACCGCGCTGGGTTCCAGATCCGAGTCCCCCAAGTCCCCCGTTACCATATGCGCATAGTCAAATGGTCCGGGAGCGGGGCACTGCCGCCAACGGATGCCCCCTGGCCTTCCCCCCCTACTGCTGCCACCGCCATCCCTGCATGCCCAGATCCCTCACCTTGGGTGGGGGTGACCACCTTTCCGGGCGCCCCTCTGTCTAACCCCGGACATCCCCTGCCTCACGCTGTCGGGCATTGCGTTAGTGACGTCGGGACAGGGGGTGGGACTGCCCAGGTTTCACCAGCTGCCGCTGCTGTGTCTGCTTGGCCTTGCCACCCATCGCAACAAGCGCAACAAAGTGCACAATAGGGGGGCAGCGACAACATGTTTGTGTACCGTGGGGCGCGCGGCCAATGCATCAAATCTGATCGCTGCATTCTCATTGGTCCATGCATGAATTTGATGTTGATATGTACTGCGGAATGGCCTTGGGAACGGAGCCTAGGATGGCCTAGAACGGCCTTCGGAACAGCCTGGAACGGACTCTGGACTGGACTGGAACGGACTCTGGATAGGCCTTGGGCAGTACAGGAACAGACTCCTAGGTGGGTCGTACTGCCCTAGAACGGAATTGGAATGGCTGCACACTGTTCTAGATCCATCCCAGTTCATTCCAGCCTAGGGTCGGGGCCGTTCCTTGGCCATTCTTGGGCCTGCTGGCCCAAGGACGGGGACGGACTCTGGTCCATTCCTGTTCCCATCCCTGTCCCCATTCCTAGTCCATCCCCATTCTGGAACGGCCCACCTCTGACTGGAGGGATGTGTTATTTAATAAAAGAGATGACATCCTCCTTTCGACACAACATATTACCCTCAAGCACCTTGGAACTCAGAAACTATTTCCGGGGCGGATTGGGCCCTTCACCATCCTCAACCGGATAGGTTCTATCATATATCGACTAGAACTCCGAGAAAGCATAATTAAGATACATCCGGTTTTCCATGTATTGAAACTCAAGCTTTATAAGGCTAGTGGCAAAGTATAGCCACCACCAGTCCCTATCGAGATTGAAGGTAACTGGAGTATGAGGTCGAATGTATCCTTGATCAAAGGATTAAAAAGCATGGCCATAGACAGGACTCTGTAGAGTACCTTGTCAAATGGTTGGGTTACAGTCATGAGTATAAAAGCTGGGAATCAGCAAAAGCAGTTGCCAATGCACAGGAACTGGTTCAATCATTTGAGGATGGAAGAACTCCTATTGCGAATGTGCAAACTAGTCATAGTACGAGATGTACACATTGACGTGAACATGTCTATGCTTTTGTATATGACAGGCGATACTGCGGTGGGCATAGAAGAACACCGGTTATCAAGGATACCGGTCCCACTCGCAGTTTGGACATATGAATGCTATGTCCATCGTCATCATGAATGATGAAAGGATCCAACGCAATGGTCCACTTGTGACTACCGCTAGCCGTGGGCATGGTAGAGGTAGAAACCCAAGCTACACTCAGCATGGTCGTGGTCGTGGGTGGATGGCCAGTGGAGGTCATGCCAGGGGACGTGCAGGGTGATCCCTGTATGTCCTGAACATTTGTTGGACATGAGCAAGCCAAGAGGTCATAGAATAGAATTTGTATATTATAGGCAGTACTGATATTCCAGCCGGTAAGCTGAAGGAAGAGTTTTAATGAGGGTTATCTGCAGGAACGTTTTCCATGTAACAACCACTCTTTCTCTTCAATATTTGTTTTGTACATGACATGTGGTTCACTGGGCATATAACGAGATGCACAGCTAGTTTCCACGTATAGTAAGCTTGTGAGCCATGCATGCGTCTACTCCCATATCTACGCACTGGGATGGGGATGTCTCACCTCCTTGATGGGGACGAATATTATGCACACTGGCTTGATGTGGGGGACGCCCCACTAACGGTCTCTTGGTGTGGGGGACGCCCTGCCCAAGATATAGTAACAACACTCCAACCAGAATTTATTATTATATAGTATGGGAGTAGGTCGGGGTGGTCCCGCCTAGGTCCCCGTAACGACCTAGGTGCTCGGTGAGGCGGGTCCATGGCTCAAAGAGGGCAGGAGCCCCACACCCATAATCTTGTCGTATCACTATGTGTCTAATGATATAAAAGTCACATACTGAATCAAAAGGAAATGCTTCATAGTTGATATCTTTTGAGTGCCCTCGGAGAAAGAAGCAATTGTCTTTAGGTGATGAGTCCAATGAAAACCCACCAAACCTGCACCCAAGCTTATTGTATATATGCTTTCATGCGTGATACACATTGTGTATGGCGGGCTTGATATTTACATTAAAGTTTGGCCATTTGCATTTAAGTTTTATTTGCAAAAATGTAAATTTGCAAATTGGCAATTTTTACAAGTGTATCTATGTTTTTGCTGACACCATGTTGCATTATAAGCATCGAGTATAATGATAAGTCCTTCACTCCCTCGGGCATATGCAACATGGCATCCACATCACCCTTAGCAATGGCAACAATATCGTTGAACAAAAGCTCGTTTTTTGTCCAATTCAATGCGTCTGGCCAAACCATGGTTGCCACTCCCTGGACCCATTGAGTCTTCATGTACTGCATCTATATACATATAGTTATATTTACATTGTATTTGCATATTTTTACACCTGTTTATGCATGCAAACGTAAAACCATTTCTATGCATACTACAAAATATTCAACCCTTCCGCATCAGAAAATTTCAGCATTACACTTTTTGCTCCACATTTTGTTTTTTAAGGCCTTTTTTTACCATGCTCCGCAGAGAAAAGCAAGATTTGCATTATTGCTTATATTATTTTCTCCCAAAAAAGGTCATGCATTACGTTACTATGCCGAACGTTTTAATATTTTACAGTAAAAGTGTAAATACTGTACGATTTGGTTTTAGGGCATAAATAACAAGCCTGATGTGTGGAAACGGGCAGCGCCTGTCAAAGACCTCTGACACACATGTCATACATACTATACAAGCGTGCTTAGCTCGCAAGCTCGCTCTCGCCGACGATGAGCTCACCCAAGCACATCAAGCACACCTTAAAAGGAGGCCTTACACGATGCACTCTGCTCCAAATACGCAACACCGCATTAGTCACCACGTCATGGTGGTTCACGCTGCCATTCACTGCTCTCTTCTCCAGCGTGCATACATGTGATGTACACCACATGCGTCACAACTCCTAGTACACGCACAGAGTCGACGTTGCACGTGTGCATGGAGCTGTGACGCAGGCGGCAGAACAGCACTCCGAAGGGTGTCCCCAGGACGTCCTCTTACATGCGCTCCTCTTCGCTTCTACGAAGCTTCCCACATTAGCACGTGCCCTTTGTAACCAGCCACAGGCAAATGGCATAGATCATTCCGCCGTGACTCCTCGCGCGGCAGCCGCAGGCGGCTCCCTAATACTTCAAAGGGCTCCGCTCTTTCCGACTACGCAGTTCCTGGGGAATTTTCCCACAGGGAAGGGAGGGGGTGCAGCGACCCCGCCCAACCGATTATCGTTTAGCTAAAGTTTCTTTGATTACGTTACAAGGGCCAATACCAATTGATTATGAAGTATTGGGGCCTGTTGAGGCTTCTGTAGTTTGATTTCAAATGTTTGCGCCGAGTTTCTTTATGAAGCCTTCGTGTTCACAGGGAGTTCGTTCACGTTATTACCTTAACACGTTAGACCTCGAGAGATAACGATGGAGATAGAGGACAGCCCGCAGCTCCGCAAGCCAAAGGGTCGTCGACCGCGCACCAGAGCCCCTTCGCCCCTTCCCCGGGCCCCACCCTCCAAAGCCCATCGGCGGAGCCCAGCCAGCGGCCATGGCGCGCAGCCACAGCGGACTCGTGGCACTGCTGCTCCTCTCGCTCACCCTGGTGCGGAACCGCTACCCCACTCTTTCGACTCCGCGATCGCTGCTCTCCCGAGAGCTGCCGATCGCGGCCGCGATCTTCCCGGCGCTTGTGCGCGCACCTCAACTTTTCGAATTCCCGGCAGCCACGAATGCAATTGCAATTCGCGACCGCGCGGCGATGGCCGAATGCGGGCGACTGTCCAGAGGAAACGCCGCTGCGGCCGTCCTCGTTGAAGTCGATCCCTTCTCTGGGCTGCCGAATTTGCCGCAACACGCCGTCGGGCGCATCGTGATCTGAGTTCGTCTGAGCTGCCGCTTCCGTCAGCCCCCAGGAGTGAGGTGTCCTGTGTTCCTGCTTCAGCCGCCAGACCTCCGCAAGGTTGTTTTACATCCCCCGCCCGAAATGCATCGCGCACGAGAGCGCGTGGCGCCCACCCCAGGACCTCGCTGCCGTCCGTGGTGTGTCGCAACGCTTCGGACAAGGCGTCTCACCAGCATCCGTCCAGCTTGCTCCATGCCTGCTCTCAACCCTCACAGGATATTCCATCCGGCAATCTGGTCAGCTGATCGGGTTACGTATTCCACGTCAGCCGGCGCTGCGTCTCTCGGTCTCTCGGCCCAGCGTCTCCGATTCTGATCGGGCTAGCGCCCCGCCTGGAGGCCAGCGACGGGAATCTCACACGCGCCTGTCGGCCCTGTGCACTGCGTTGGCTGGCGCCCACTTGCCGAGCACCGCGCATTCGGCCGCCAGCCTCTGAAACACCCACCTCGCCTAACTTCGCTCCGTGCATTCCCCTGCAAGTCTTTTACGTCTCTCGTGTGGCAAGCTTTCCGTGTTGTCACCGCCCTTCGGCCGTCCCAGAACCGCCCTGGGTCGAGGATCTTCGGCCGGCTGTGGCGCGGCTGCCCAGCTTTTGCGCCAACTCGTGCTGATACGCATGCATGCGCGGCGTCGTCACGTGCATGCACCGCGTTCGCACATGCATGCACAGGTTCTCGGGCGACAAGGTGTGATAGCTTGCAAGCTATCTTTGTGCCCCCAAAATTGGGCCGCGGCAGCCACCTGCAGTCTGGGCTCGTGTTCGACCGTTCGTTGTGGCGCCGTATTCTAGTTGCGGTGGTTCGGCAGATGCGGCCGTTGCGCTGCCGTACTCCAGCCGTGGTGATTGGGCAGATGCCGCTAACGGAGGCCCCATTTGATGAGAGAAACCTTTGGTGCTGCGCAGGTGGCCAGCGCCCAGAATGTGACCGTCAAGACGTCGCCCGCGCCGCCGGCGAAAGACAAGTCCCCGCCGCCGCCCAAGGAGCCCGAGTGCGAGATCAAGTGCGTGAGCGATGGCTACTACGAGAAGGAGTGTGTCAAGCGGGAGCTTGAGTGCGCCCAGGAGTCTTGTGTCAAGTACAAGAGGGGCAAGTGCGCCAAGGAGGCGGAGAAGTGTGTTGAGGTGCGGCCACACTGGAAAGATGTGCCTTGTGCAGAATGGCGACAGCGGCGGTTGCGTGTTGGCACGGAAGGTGTCTGGCTGTTTGGGCATCAATCCGCTGATGTTGGAGGACTGGCCCATCGTCACTCTGAGCCCAGCTCAGTTCGCGGTGGAATTTCACAGCGCAATCTGGAAGTTGCAGGCAACCTGCCCTGGCGGTGGAACATGTGGGGTGGGATTAACTGCAAGGGCGCAATGGATCCCAGATCAAGCAATGCGGTCGTTCAGTTCGAAAAATTACATTCATGGACGATGACGCACACCGCATCTGTACAGTGCAAAGGGGTCAGTTCTGAAGATATGTGTGTATAATTGCAAATCGTGGTGTGGAATTCGATTGAACAAAGCACTTTATTGGCTCACTGGCTTGCTAACTGTCTGACTGCATCTTGTTCCCAGTTCAAGAAAGTGTGCGTCATGGAGCAATGCGTGGAGTTCAAGAGGGAGTGCATCAAGTACGACACGCTGTGCCTCGAATACTCCATCAACAACAGCACCTACGAAATGAATTGCATCAAGGAGGAGGCGGTGTGCCTCAAGTACACCACGCAGTGCGTCAAGCGCGACTGCTATAAATACGACCTCGTCTGCTCCAAGACTGATAAGGAGTGCGTGATGTTTGATTATGAATGTGAGAAGAAAGAGTGCCTCCACAACGAAGTGACGTGCAAGAAAACCGAGAGAGTGTGCAAGAGGACGGCAGAATTCTGCAAAGAGCCGAAGAAAGAGGAAAGCCGCGGCTAGAACCATCTGCCTCTGTAGATCAATGGATGCATTCTTGGCATGGGCACGATCGAGGCGGCCTAGCCAAAGATATGTACACTTGTATGCCGAACGGGTTTTGACATGGTTGATTGGATTTATGCGAAAGCTGGACCCAGGGCGGCGCAATCAGAATTTGAACGAGCCCTGAAAATGGGTACGAAATGACTTGTGTAGATTATTCGAGCTGCTGCCGTAGAGGAAAGGTTGTAACTAGTTGGTAATAGTTGGTTTCAGACGGAGCACAGGACATTAGTTGAAAATGAGCAGTGCACGCGGTGTTGGCAAAACAGCAAGTCACCGTGTGCGACGAGAAAAAGGGCGCAGTTAGCGCGGGATGTTCACGCTCATTGCCCCATTTTGTGTAAAGCAGTTTTTGCTTATGAGGACGCCTTGCGCCTGGCTACAAGCCATCAGACCAGCTTGTGGCCATGGTTAGCCCATGGCTCGCCCACATGCTACCCCTGGCCAGGGGCTCGGTCCTGGGAGCCAAAGGCTCTCATACGTCCACATCGGCGGTCGATATTGCTGGGGTAGGCAATGACAAACAATGAATTGAAAGCTGGATTATTGAAAGCATGAGTGAAGACATACCAACTAATTTGACACTGGAAATGGAAATGGATTTCCTGAAGCGATGGAAGCACCCACGCACTGTATTGAATTGATTGCGTGGCAATGGTATAATGGAACGCAATCACCATATGGAAATTCCATTGCGCCCATTTAATTGTCGTTGCTTTAAGCCCTCCACACTTTCTTATTAAAAGGCCAATACCACCATTGATGATACAGGAAATCATGCCAGCCTTCGCAGAATGCACCCATTGGGTGTTGGCAACTGCAAGTGTGTTCAAAGTTACTACATGTGTACGTGTGCTTTCATACAGCCCACAAAACACAATACCGCAATCCAAAGAACGAGCACGTACCGCCAACAGCTCCGAAGGGGTTCTCTATCAGCCGATGAAAAACTGATCATGTAAGGAAATTAGTGCAGCGTCGCTTGCATAGACCAGTTAGGGAAGTCACTATGCGATTTTTGCACCCTTTTTGCACGACACAAGCTAGGCTCTGCCCTTCTTCCCCCCAATCCCCCCAAACCCACCCCTGCCACAGAGACACACACGCCCCCATCCACACGACAAACACACACCCACCACGAACACCAACAGCACCAACGCCCTTCATAAATTCAGATTTTGATGCCACAGTGCCACTTTAGGTCTCTACGTATTATCGGTCGATACCACTTCGAAACTGCTAGATGCCACTGGTGCTGGACCTGGGTAGCTTCAGTATTTCTTTGCTCGCCACACTCAAGATTGTAGCTGGCCTCAGTCTCTGCTCGACCATTCACTGGAGCGCGATGCCAGCAAGCACCCAACAAGCCCCATTGCACCGGCGCGCTGCACGCCAGCAGGAATCGTGCCCGCAAAGTGAGTGGGTGCCACACACAATGCAGCCCAGATAGTAGAACGGGACCGGCCGGGGCTGGGCCCAGCTTTTCATGATTGCCAATGCTATGCATCTTCCCACAGGCATGTTGTCTGCATTTGCGTCTTTCTGGAAAAAACGAAATTTTGCGAAATGGGCCATTTTTGAGGCTGCATTTTCTTTTCTGCGGACAATGTCATCAGGCTCCACGATAAAAGTCGTGTACAATAAGCAGTCCTCCAGCCCAAGAGCATGCGCAACATGGCGTCCACCTCGCCCTTGGCAAGGGCAATGACGTCGTTGAACAAAAGCTCGTTTTCTGCCCACTCCAATGCGTCTGGCTGCCACCCCCTGTGTGTAGATGCTGTCTTCATGTACAAGGATTGCATTTTTATTGTATTTTTATGTATTTGTGCACTTGTTTATGCGCATATGCCTATACTTCTTATGCAAGAAGTAAAGCTATTTTTCTGTATGCATACTTGTACGTTTAAACATCCGCACGATCAGTTTGCATGGCACAAATGGCAAGCCTATCTTCCCATATGAGCTCTAACAATAGTCCATGTCAAGTCATGTCCTCACCTCGTGCTGCCACACAATATTCTCTCAATTGCAATCGAAGGACACAATTGTGCCCTCTCTCCATCTTTCCATCCTTTGATGGTCAACTCATGAGTGGGCAATGGTCTTTGACACTGATCGCCCCAAGATCACTGGTGATCGCAGCCAAGGATCTATCGCAGATGGTTATTGCATAATCCCTTAGCATTAACGTATCATCCTCCAGACTACTAATGCACTACAGATCTTGTTTGCCACCCAATTGCTAGGCCTGACATGGTGCAGTGGTAAACATAGAAGAGCAAGTGGGCATGTACTTGATCATTTTGTGTTCTTCCTGCTCGAATTTGATTTCGGTGTAATTGCATAAGTTCTCATTCCCCCACTTTTCCCCTGTATGTTTTCATCCATTGATTGCAAGAGAAATGTGCTTTGCTCTATATTTTATAAAGCGTATGAGCAAAGCCTATATACAAATTTTGTTAAGTGTATTTACATTACAATTGCAATTGTAGTTGACGCAAGTTAGCATGTTGTGATTTAGCTAACTATAAGGTCTCTTGTTGTAACTTTTGGATCATAATATATTGTTATTGGGAGCAAAGCTTTGGGAGGAATAGGGCTAGGTTTTATTTCTCTCCTTGATTCCTAAGGATATGGAGATATTGTCTTGGATACTAGCTTTTGTTGGATGTCTTGGAAGTGTCTTAGAGTTGTGGGGATTTCGGGTGTATTCATTGCTTTGTATGGTGTTAAAATGGGCCCACAATATGAAATCTCAATTTGGTTGTATTTAGCAAATGTGCCATCTAACTATATGAACTTGTTTCAATTGCCTTGCTCCCCACTCTGGCCATCTTAGGTGTGCCTTTTGGGCACCACCCCTCTAGGGTGGGTTGTGATGGTGCATAGCATAGTACTTCTTTTGTTCAGAAATAATAAAACAATTTGTTCAAGAGGCTATGTTTGCATCACAAACTTATTAGTTTTTTTCCTTCAAAATTGGATCAAGACACTATGTGTACATTTTTTATGTACTACTAAATTTTTGTGGACGATGAATAAGTACCGGCCATATGGCAATACTTTGAACCTGGTTGTGGTGTAAAGCACAGAGGGCATGGTGTTTCTTTGGTTATGGGTATCTGGAAGGTACAATAAACATTAATGAACAATCTCATTCTTTAGTTGAGCTTACTAGAAACCCATAGGTTCTTGAATCACTCCATTTGGGTTAGCGGTAGTGGAGATATAATTACTAGAAGTTATAGTACTTAAGGACGCCTCCACAACCGTATTGGGGGATGAGATACTATCGATACGGTGATATTGGCTGCATTGTCACGTGATGCGGGGCACGCCAAAGGGTGGCCCCAATGCCCGACGGTTGTAACTCTTGCTGACCACTTGCCTCCGCGCGGCTGCATCCGCAGGCCGCACCGGCGTCGTGCACTCACTGCGCGCACTGCCACCCCGCGCCCGGCAGATTGCAGGACCGGGCCCACACTGCGCACTCCGAGGAAGCGAGCGCCCCGGACCGCCCGCCGTCATTCGGAGGAGGAGGCCATTCCGGCCGGATTGGGCGTCGCGGCGGGCACATCGCCCGTGCATCGAGCCGAAAACCACGCTAGTGGTTTTGGAGCCAGCGGATGCGGAGGACGAAAGCGCGCCACACGGCGCATGAAAGCCAAGGGGACCCGGCCCAACGATGGGAGGGCCCCCCATTCGCGAGAGATCCAAGAAGAGAGGCTGGCCAGGTGGGCGTCTCGCGGCGCCGCCTGAATCGGCGAGGGGATCCGAACCGGACCGAGTGCCTGGCCCTAAGGAGGGGGGCACATTCTGCTGCTTCTCGTGCCTAGCCCGACGGCGGGGGGCGTTGGCTTGTGAATCCGCGCGCTGAGCCCCACGGCGGGAGGCGCATTCCACGGGAATTGATCGCCAGATCGGGGCACCAAAGGACGCCGCTTGCGCGGGGCATTTGGGCCCGGCGGCGGGGGTTGTGATCCGCGGACCCGCGCGGTGAATCGGCGGTGGTGGACGCAGGCCGGCGGGTGCCAGGCCTGTGGAGGGGCGCAGTGGACAGAGTGAACGGGTGGAGGCAACACCCGGGGTCGCAGGGGTCGACGCAGGTATGACTAGACTCCTCCGAGTGACGTGACGGGGGGAAGCTGTGGGAATCCGCCCGCGCCGTATACTGCCGGCAGGGGGGTCCCGAGTAGCGACCTCCGAGAGGGGGGCGGCGCTGAGTAGCGACCTGCTAGGCCCTGCAAGCGAATTGTGCCTCGTCTTGTGACTCTGCATCGTACTGGATCCTAGAGGATGGTGATTCCCCACTCCAGGGAGCCTCCAGGGAAGTTTTTGCCTGCATCAGCACTCTACAGGGGCAGTTGACAAGTCCATAGACCCTTTCAGTGGGTGGAGAGCGGTTCTCTACATCGAATTTGGAGTAGTTGAGGGTATATGAAACCTCTCAACGGGTGGAGAGTAGCTGCCAGCGACTTGACTGGAGTAGCTGGGGGGACTATTTGCCCCTCAGCAGGTGGAGAGCAGCTTCCTAGAGGACTCTACTGGAGTAGCTGAGGGGGTTGATTGCCTCTCAGCGGGTGGAGAGCAGTTCCCAACGACTGGAGCTGACAACCCCTATGTCCGCCCTACGACATATTGCGGAGTACGACAGCTCCCCAAGAGCCTCATTAGGGTGCCTGAACACCAGAGCCTAATTTACAGAGACCAGTAGGGTGCCAGTGCACCAGGCCCAGGGCCCTCCGAGCGGGCCAGTGATAGTTTGGGGGCCGTCCCACTTGATACGTAAAGGGTGTGGGTGTGGGGTTCCTACCCTCTTTGAGCCGCGGACCCGCCTCACCGGGCACCTAGGTCCTTACGGGGACCTAGGCGGGACCACCCCTCCTACTCCCGTATTCTAATACCTAGAATGGTTACCAAGGGTTGAGGATAGTTATCTTGGGCAGGGCGTCCCCCACACCAAGGGCCATTAGTAGGGCGTCCCCCACATCAGGCCGGTGCGCGTAACACCACTCCATTAGGGCACTTGGCCAGGAGGTCGGGGGGAGAAGGGCTGAGAGTCACAGACTGTACCTGACCAGCCTAGACAACTGCGAAGGGTTACAGGCCCGCCTGGTGGCAACAGTACCTTATCCAGAAAAAAAGGCTGACCCCAGGTTGAAGCCGGCGGCCGCCCCACAGTTGTTAGGGGGGTGCAAATAGAAGTGGGTAGACGGGACACGGACCAGCTTGCACCTTACATTGCCCCACAAGCAGCGGTCAGAGCGGGAGCTCTTGGTGCCTATCGCTCACGATACAGGGCAGTAGGGGAGTGGCCTATAGTGCTGCGCAGACAACCCTATTGTTCCTAGCCTAGACCACTGCCCCCCGAGCTGCCATCCGAGCGAGGGGTGGCGGAGGGGCTTCGAGCGGGTCAGGACGTGAGGTAGTTGTGTGGCCGTTCCCCGGGAAGTCCTCCCCAGGCAAGGGAGACATGAAAGGTTCAGTTTCTGATCAACTAGTGGCATTCCCGGGGGTGTGGCAGGGAAGCCTCTCTTTAGAGGAGTGAGTAAAGTACTCTTTGAGTATTCTTAAATTCCATGCTGCTAAACTAGGAAGAAATTGGTTGTAAAGGGCTGTTCTGGAACTGTTGTGGTCAAGCCACTTGGCACCTTGTTGGTTAGGGAAGTATAGTACCCACTGACCTGGAGACGTTATTTGGTGGATCCTGGGGCTTCTCTGAGCGATATCAAGGACTACGCTCTGGGATATACCCAAGGTTAGACCTCCGTGCGGTCAGGCTACCGACTATATCAGTATCAGCACCAGTATCATCAATCAGTCATCAGTCAGTCTTCATCAGTTTTGCCGGGACTATTGGGGATTCTTCCTGTATTCATTATTATATTCTGCACTTCTGTTGTTTTTGCATGAGTGAGCAGCTATGGTGGATAGATGGGATCCATTGGCATTTATGTGGTCGGAGATGGAGAAGGCTATGGGTTTTGAGGCTGCTCTCTCTGTGTCTCACCCTGCAGCAGTGACTTGTGTACCTGTATCCGAGGTAGCTGATGATGCACAGCTACGGCCTCAGTCCCCTCTGCATACTGGTATTTTATCCATGGAGTAGTACGCAGATCGTATCGCATCAGGGACACAGGCAGGTACCAGTATTCAGCATGACTCACCAGATATGCAGAGTCAGTGGACATTTTCTCAGCTGCGTACACAGACGTTGCCTGACCGCGCCGTGCACATTTCGTATCAGGTCACATGGGCCACCAGTGTTTACTGGAGAGCACGGACAAGACTGTGTGTCCTCGCCATTCACAGTTCATATCAAGCCACGTGAGCCACCAGTGTTTACTGGAGAGTGAGGACAGGACTTTGTGCCCTGGCTCAGTACGGTGGATGATTATTTGGATGTTGTGGCATGTACTGAGCAGCAGGCGATCGTCTATGTTATATTGTTGCTGGCGGGTGATGCACGAGTTTGGTGGGACGCAGAGTGTATCTCACATAGAAATAAAAGACTAGAGTCACTTGAGGAGTTGAAGAGGATGTTGAGGGCGCAATTTGATACCTCTATCAGGGAGAGTCGCGCCAGGACCAAACTCCTCAAGTTATCACAGAAAAAGGGGGAAAATTCGTGTGCATACATGGCACGAACAAAATCTTTGCTATACAGGGTCCATGGATTTGATGAGAAAATGGCCCTGCATGCATGGATCCATGGCTTATGGGAGCCTTTTCGCTTTGAGGTTCTCAAGGGTGCCCCTAAGACTCTAGCCAAGGCAGAAATTTTGGTCGCATGTATGGAAGATGTTTTCAGTGGCAAGGCTGACAGCGACCCGCAGAGTAAGAAAAGCAAACGAAGGAAAAATGCAGGAAAATGGCAGAACTGGGAGAAGAAAAGACCAAACTCCATGACATCACCATATAGATGGATCTCATAGTGGGCATGGGCAAGCTAAAAGACCACGTCCCTCTCTATCAACTGGTTCACATTTCCACCCGGGACACTAGTTTAGAGAGTCTGGCCAGAGTGGATGTGGGAGATTTCAGAGGAAGCCCAGGGTGGCTATAATGGTCACCAGCAAAGCATTACGGACCATGGCCAATCAGATGGATCGGGAGGCGGAACAGCAATTCGCTGTGTTGGATGGACGCTTCCCAGCAGTTGCGGCAGGGAGACTGTGTGGCCCCCGCTTTGGCCAATCAGGAAAGCATCCGGGACATCTAGTTCAGGCCTGCCAGAGAGCCTGGACAATTTGCGCGGTGTACCCCAGTAAGTGGCAACAAAAGCACCAACAAATGTCAAGGAAGTGGAGGCGCAGGGTGGAACGGAGGCGTCGACACCGCAAACGTCATACTGAGGGGAAAATAGCTTCAGGAAAAGCACAGAATGTTGGGGTGCCTAAAAAGGCAGATGAGTTCCTGTCAAACATGGCGGGAGCCCCAAAGCGCTGGATTCAGAGGAGTGAAGCTCCTGTAGCACCCAGTGCTGCGAGCGGTTCAGGCTCAGGGTCTGCAGGCCAGGATCATTGGCTCTTGATTGTGAGAGCAGTGATAAATGATACACGTGTATCTGCATTGGTGGATTCGGGTGCCACTCGCTCTTTTGTGAGTGAGCAGTTAAAAACTCGCCCACCGTTGAATTTCGTAGGTGCATACTCCTCATTGGAGTTAGCCAACGGCGATGCTGTCGTGTCGACCAGCATTGCACCTGATGTGCTGGTATGTATCGGACGCATGGCCAGCAGGGTGTCTTTCACTGTGGTGCCGATGATGGAGGGCATCCAGGTTATTCTTGGTCAAGATTGGTTGGACACAGTCAACCCGTTGATCGATTGGAGAATGAATTCTTTGGTACTCAGACACGGTGATGGATTGGAGGTGGTACAAGGAATTAAGGCACCTGACGTTGCCTCGTGTAACATCGTTGACCGTGGGTTGTCTGGTCTTCAGCACACTTTCCACTCTGTTGGAAAGGATGCCTCCGACCCCAATATGATGAGGGGTGATTCATACGCTCGGTTGTGCTCCCCATCGTTTTGGGAACCACCTTTATTGGTGCGCGAGTGGTCACATGTGCCGGATCGTCGTATATCGACCGGTCATGACTCACCGAGGGCGGTTGAGTCTCCCCAGGGGGACTACCCAAAATTCTGCCAAATGATACCTTGAATACTCTGGAAAAATCCAAAGGCGTGCACAAGAAGAAGGTCAAGGTGGCTGGACGTGTAGTTAGCCAGCCTATATGCCCTAAAATCGATTTTACCTCTATGCGCCAAGCGGCAAAAAGGGCAAACAAAAGCGACCTTCCTATGTTCCTGTGTCTTTTACGGCCTACAGTTCCGCCAAAGGAGAAAACAAAAAAGAGCAAGGCCAAGGCCGGTGTAGCAAAAGGCCAAACTGAGGGAGAGAGGCGCCGGGTGATGAAGGAAACCGGGCCTGTAAAAACCGAGTTACTGATCACGGAAGTGATTCATAAAAAGGTGGAAGAAACCAAACCAGCTATCTGGGATAAACTGAAAGGAATCCTGGAGGAATATAAAGACGTATTCCCAGACAAGCTACCCTATGGCCCACCACCCAAGAGAATAGTGGACCATGAGATTGAGACGACGTCAGGAGAATCACCACCTCACAAAAGCCCATACAGGCTGAGTGTGGCTGAGTTGGACGAGCTCAAACACCAAATTAACAATCTCCTTGACCAGGGGTGGATTCGGCCCAGCACGAGCCCGTATGGAGCGCCAGTACTTTTCATTCCAAAGAAGGATGGCAAGTGGCGGCTCTGCATTGATTATCGGGCCTTGAATAAAATCACTACCAAGAACCGGTATTGATGCCGGTGGCACCACTCACATTGGCTGGTAGTACATTAAATTAGTTGTACATTAACAATTGTACATTATATATTTCATTATACATGATTGTATGTTGATTGCCAGGTTAACTGTGCGCGGAGCACACTCTGTAACGTCTCTCGTTGGGTTTCACGCTCTCTCGCACGCAGCCCGCGCGTGATCCTCGCTAGGACCCGCATCAAGTGGTTTCGCAGCCCGGGTACCGCGGTATGCGTCGGTATGGACCGACAGCTGGTACCCATGGACGCGGAGGACACCGCGGTTACACCGGCGGTGGAGGAACCGGGGCGGTCCGGAGGGGGCCGAGAGTGGAACGGCCATGGACAGCCGGGAGGAGCAAATGGCATGATGCTGCACGCCCAAACGCTCGCGCTGAAGCAGGGCGACACGATCAACGTCGCGAACATCACCCAGGGAATCGACGCACAAGGTTTGGACCGCTGGCATGGCTTGATGGAGAATCAGATGGAGGATGCGGTGGGTGGCATCCGTGTGGAGGTCGGCAGGGAATTGGAAGGATGGCACGCTCAGTTGCTGCAGGGAGCGGACGCCGAGCGAGCTGCTTTGCGTGGCGAGGTGCTGCGGGCGTTGGAGGCACAGTGCACGGAATTGGAGCGCATGAACGCACGTGTTGGCGAGCTAGAGGCCAACGCACAGACCGACCGAGAAGCGGCTAGGAATGCGCATCAGTGGGAGTTCCGACAGCGCAGCGAGGCGCATATGAACACGCAGCACCAAGTCGAGGAGATGGAGCGCCATCTGCTCGAGCAAATGGAGGAGTTGCGCATTGGGATGCAAACCGCGCGGCAGGCCATCAGAACGGCGGAGATGGCGCGGAATGCCGCGGAATCCGGACGGGAATGGGCCGAGAACGAGCTGCGCGCTCGTCTTGGAGCCGCAGAGCAGGCCGAGGCCAAAACTCGCCAGCGAATCGACGAGATTTAGGCGGGAGCCGCTGGAGTTGGCGGGATGCAACGAAATTCGGACGCGGCAGACCGACGCCCACGTTCCGACGTGGCCAGAATCGGCGAGGATGCGGTGCGAAGTGCAGCGACAGCGCAGACGGCTGGCCACCCGAGTGGCGAGCAGGTTTCGAGGCCAACCGACCCGTCGGCCAGCATGCCCTTCG
>CAJHUC010001761.1:0-32722 GCA_905146915.1 Ostreobium quekettii
CCTCGTGCCCAGAGACCTTTGCGGTCAGTAATCCCAGTGTTGTTTACAAACCCGTCTGGCCATTTATAGGTATGCTCTAAATCCATATAGCTCACCAATGCGTCCAGGTTGCTTGACAGCATGTTCTTTCACATGTCCTGATGCCTACCCTTCCCTCATCATACTGGCAACGCCCATTCTAACGAAATCCCGAGAACTTACTCTGAACTCCTTAACACTTCCCTTTGCTACATTCTGTCCCCACGTACCCACAACTATGCCTTTAAGCCGGTCTACCTGGACCCATCCGCCCGCCGGCGTTCCTAAAGTCCCTATCCCGTACCTACCCCATTCGCCCGTATCTGCGCACCGCTACCCAGTCCTCACCTACACTCCCGACCAGACTCCTGAGCCCCCACATCTCCAAACATGCTCCCATTGTCCTGTGGACCCCATTCACCACAACATGACCAGCCATTCAAATACAAGGTTTGTTCGCCTTTTCCGATGCCCTCAAGATCTAGGGATGTTGTCAAGCACAAAAAGGCGAGATTCCAGCCACGTCAAACATTAAGGCCAATGCACCAATCTCCTTAAATTCCATCATATCAACATCACCAGCCTGAGACAAAAGTAATGTCTCAATTGTACCAAATTAAATACGCACCCAACAGCATTGGACGCAAGACATAAGACACATGACTTTGGACATTGGAGTACATTGGAGTGTATCTGATGTGCGGTCGCCGCACAGCAAAAACCGCGCGTGGCAGAGGGCCGCTGCTCTTCCCCGCGATCGTCAGCCAAGCATGCCACCCCATGCGCCCGCTCCTCGAAGTCACGCGCCCATCAACCGCGCAGCCTTCCCCTGCGCCACCCCCACCCCTCGGACGGATCTCGGCACACCTCCGCGCGATCGGAGGCGCAAATTTTTGGCGCGGTGCCAACTTGCCAGCGGCGCTATCGGGGAGCGCGATGAGGGCGATGAGAGCGGCAGCCTGACTGATCTGGCGTTCGTGGCGCTGTGCCGGAGGGCGTACGGGCGGCTGGCGGGTTGGCAGAGCGACAGGGGCTGGTGGGACTTTGGAGAGACGTACGCGGGGATGGTGGAGGTGTCTCGAGCTTTGATGCAGGTGAGGGTGATGTTGGCATTCGATTGTTTTTGTTAGTTTGGGATGTTGTTGGCATTTCATGGGGATCGGCGCGAAGTCGCGTGTGCTTGGCGCCCGCGTTCCTCGGCAATGGGTGCTGTTGACGCGATTGGAAGGGGATTGGCGCGAGGCGCGTGTGTTTGGCGCAACGACGGCAATGGGCTTTTGTTATCGCGGTGCTGGAGAAACAGCAGCACGTGCTCGGCTGCGGAGGGGTTCAGACTGGGGCGAACTTTGGGCACTCCTTGCAGCTGAAACCTGCGCAAGGACGGAGCTATGGAACCTTCATATTGTTGCAACTCCCTGCAATCCGACGATCAACATCAGCACAGAAACGCCAAGGGGGGCACGTTGCAGTTCTGTTCCCCCCAAATTGCCTATTGCGCTGTCACGTTGAAGATTGATTTCTACACATTGCCCCAATCATGAGAGGATGTCTGCAAACATCAGAACCTTTATCTGGGCTCCAGAATTGTCCTCCATCCGTTCTCCGCTTCCCAGGTGCAACTTGGCCCCGCCAAATCGCTGGGCGCCTTGGTCCCCACTGCTCTTTTTATTTCTTTTGAAGTTGACCTTTGGCACCGCCCCTTGTTGCACAGTCGGTGGCATTACCTGCATATACAGCCTGCCTATTGCTGCTGTGGCCCCTCAGTATGCCATTGCAAGAGTTCTAGCAATGAAAAGACATGGCACATGATGGGCACCCCCCTCTTTAAGGAATGTGCTGTTAGAAGCTCTTGTCCATCCTATTAGCATGATGGTGTGGAAGTCTGGTGTAGGTGGAAGGCACACAACACGATGCAGTGCGCATGGCAACAAGGGATACACTCATGGGTCCTAGTACGGTTGTATTGAGTTGCATGGATGCCTGTGGCCTTCGATGCTCAGAATTGTGCCCTGCACCTGCATTGTGACCATAATTGTGACGTAATTTATGATCACAGTTTGTTGGGACGATTGGTTGCTGTTTGAATGATAGTGACGATATCATCACTCAAGGAGTCTCCACCATGAGTCTCCTTGATTTCAGGAGTGTTGAAGTGAAGGGAAAGGAACACACTTTGATCAAACCTGATGCTTTGAACTATGTCCACCGTCGCCTTTCAGGGAGTGTTGTTGGCACCTGGTTGTTTGTTCAAGTTGTTGGAATTTCAGTTTCATGCCAAATCGTGTGAAGTTAGATTTGCAACTTTGGCAAATCCAGGACATCTTTAGTTTATTAAATGCAGTCAAAGTAACTAATGATGGCCAGCTGGCTCTGGCCTCGCACCAGACTGGTGCTGGACTAGACTGGCCTGCAGACAAAATCCAAGTCAGGAATGCCACAACCTTGTTCAACTGTCTCCAGCTTCATTTCATCCCACATTTCAACACACATGTGTGCAACCTGACAATTTTTCAATGGGTGATGGAGTTACACACTCCCTAGGTGCAGATCACGTTTGGGCCATTCTGAGCCCCTTAGTCAGTCAATGGCAGGCTAATCTGCTGACTAGCACATCTGATCCCACTGAACTCACTGGCCTCCCATCCCCACACCCTTCCTGGACGTGTCCCATGGGAACATGTCGTGCCAATCAGAAGTGCCGTAATTGAGTGGCTGGTCTTCCACAGGGAACAATGTGATATCAGCATCAGGGCTTGAAGTTTCATTGCTACAGGCACAGTAGGACAATACAGTGGTGCATGCTTTAGTGCCCTGTATGCTGCCTTGCGCAGTGTTCTTTACCTTCCATCTGAGAGACTCTTGACACATCTTCCATAGAGAAGAGTCTTGCACACATTTTGGATATCTGCTGAGGGTGGTGTTGGAGGGGAAGTTTGGCTGACCAACTTCATTGCGTCTGGGAACCATTTTGTGATGGACGTGAGGACTGTCAAAGTTTGCCAGGCTTTGGAGAGCGTGCTTTGATGAGGCGATCTTAAGGGATGTATGCAGCATCAGGCCGGGCAGGGATCTCCTAAAGGGGCATGGCTTGTGTGATTGCGAATGAGAACCAAGTTGGCAGCATACACAGGTCTCTTTTGCCAGGTTGGGGATGGCACATCGACTATTAAACGTGATGCAATATTTTGGAAGAAAATGGTTAAAATTGCTTTTAGGGTGGGCAAGGCATCTTTGGAACACTGTTTGCACACTTTGTGAACATGCTAATTGTATTTTGCATAAGCTGAGGATACTTTTGTACCTGGTTAAGTTATGCAGCTTTTTGCCAAAACACAACTTTGTGCAGTATACCACTGGTTGATTACCTTAGGCATAAACTGTGCGAATAGGCAGTTGCTGATGATCCATTTATTTTAAGATGTTTTGGCTATTAGTGTATTTAGTTAGTTGCTGATTTGTTGAAACTCTTCTGCATTACAATGAATCCTTGACTGGCACCTCTGATTCATGTCCTCTTCTTACCAGGGACGGACCCCAGAGGAGCAGCGGGCTGCTGTGATCGCCGGCTTTCCTGAAATCCCTCCCTGGTTTCGAAAGTTGTTTCCGTACAGCACCTGGGGAGCAGAGCTGAACGCCAGGATAACGCCTGCATTTTTCAAGTGGCTTGTGGGGCCCATGGAAACTGTGGAGGTTGAGATCGATGGCCAGAAGCAGATGAGTGGTGTGCACATTGAGAAATGCAGGTACCGCGGTAGCGCAACTTGCACATTGATGATTGCGGAGTAAAGTATGTTGGTTGGCAGTATTTTGCCCCAGGCATCATTGTGCATGCATGTACATGCATGTACATGCATGTGTCTGCTCACACGTGTGCACATGTATACACGTGTGCATGTATGTGTCTGTGTGCACAGATGTACACATACATCCTCTGACCCATATTGATTGTCCTCTGTTTGAAAGATCAACAGAGTTACACAGCGGCTTTCATGGTAAAAAGCTGTTAGAATCATGCAGAGTTTTGGACTGAGCAAGAGAATTTCAGGTGCCCTTAAAAGGGGTTAGGGCTGACTGGTTTCTTGAAAATTGAAAGTCAGGGGGTTTGGTACCCGAATTTGCTGATTCTAACATTCTTTTACAATCAAGGTATCCCTTTAATTATCAAATCATCCTTTTGCATCACACATTCCGTGCCCCCTGGATATCCCCACAAGTTTCAGCTACTCCCATGCCTAGTAGCGGCAAGGAAAATCCCCACCATCATCATGGTCAAGGACGGCATCCAGCACATGGCATAGCGCTTGCCAAACATGGTCGACCATGCTTGAGTCCTCATCTTAGAGGGCTGTCATTGAAGCATTGACGAGGATGGACATCTTTGCCCTCCACGTGCTGCCAAATCTGCAATACTTAACAGATTAATTAGATGCTTGCATTGTCTTCTTCAGACTCAACATTGGGCCATGTGCTACTTGTCTCTACAATGAAAAATCAAGGTGGCGAAGTCATAGAGGGCAATCAATATGGGACAGAGGAAGTATGTGTGTGCTGGTACATATGTACACACATATCCCTTTGGCAGTATTGGCCAATGAGAGGCGAGCATATGGTAGTCATGTTAACAGGGTGTCTTTATCGCAAGTGGTGAAGCACTGCCCTTCAAACCTCGACTCTTGAAGTCCTTTTGCCGCTGATGGACTGCTCCCTTCTTTCCTTTGCGGATGCAAATATGAAGCTGCGTTTTGGGGTTCAAATGATGCACTGGTGCCGTTCCTGCATAGGTATCTGGAGGAGAGCGGCTGCACAGGCATGTGTGTCAACTTGTGCAAGGCGCCCTGCCAGACTTTCTTCACAGAAGAACTGGGCATGCCGATGACGATGAAGCCAAGTGAGTCGGATGGTGCTCATCTGCCGTCATCCTATGTTTTGGTTTCTTGGGTGCTCAATCTTTTGATACTTGTATATTTCAGTGTTGTTCATCTTCTTGGCTTAACCATTCAATGCAGCAGTGCCCTTTGGCATGTCCTCTCACATTGCACAGTGTACCACATTAGCACATTATGTCGATTTTGGTGCTCTTAGCTTCAAATTGACATAAGGACGGGGGTGGGGGTATAAGACATGTTTGCATGTCAATAGACATGTCATACAAGATGGCACACCTCCAAAGCAAGTGTGTGTGAGAATCTGTCATATCTGCATAATGCCATATGATGGAACGATGCAGAGTCTCCCAAGCACACACCACGATTGGCACACAACACAAGACACATTGCAGGCACACGTTTTGGCTGCATCCATCTGGTATTCAGGCAGAAGTAGATGAGGCGCTGTTGGCCCATCGTCAATGCCACAGCCCTGGACAGTCCTGCAGCAGGCCCCATGCACTGAACACTTTCTTGGGGGAAACGTGATGTTATGCTGAGAACTTGGCTGAGTAAAGTTCAGAGCAATACAGGACTCAGTTGTAGCATTTTGTCCATGAACAGGTGTCAGCAGCACTCAGGGTACGTTGGCGTGCAAACCATCGCTTGTTGGCATCAACACAATGGCATTGTTGCATGATTCTCAGTATTGCATCCATGGCACTGCAATGGAGGTGTTGCACCAACTTGAACAACTTTTTTGCCAATTTCGTTCCTGATGTCTGTGTAAGGCACTGACTGCCTGACTTCTGCTGTCAGATTTCGAAGACAACAGCTGCGAAATGATTTTTGGGCAGCGTCCACCTCCCCTCGAAGAGGACGAAGCGATGCAACAGGTGACGATGTCCACTTTTGGTTTTGTTGAGCTGTAAAGTCACGAATATTGTTACCAATGTACCATTATTCTGAGATAGATATGTATGTGTGTGTTTATATTGGATGATAATATGGATTGACAGCTGATTGAGCGGTGCACTGAATGCTGTTTTTTTACGTGGCTTTGTGTTTAGAGGATGGGGTGGTGGCGCATTGGAGCGTCCTACATATGAAAATTTGGCAGAATTGATTCGTTGGCTCATTCGTTTGGTTTCGTGCACCTTGGCTTGCGACGCGCACGCCTTGCCTCATCGCAGACACTACTTGTCTTGTCACCAGAATTTCCTCCTGCGTATATGCCATTGTCGGCCATCTCTCACCACACAAACCAGGCGAAATTTTCATCCACGCTTGTTTGACAACTGGCTGTGCCTGTAAGACCATATCTGGCACCAGTGCCAGGTGTGGCAGCATTCATGGTAAGAGCACTTGCAACATTTCCATGCAAGGTTATATTTAATTTTAATTCTAAAATCTAAGTCGAAGGTTGCTGTTTTCCATGAAGCAACTGCGGACAATGTCGAAATTGGCACCAAGAGCAGTGTTGAAATTCGATGGTTGAATCCCTTCAAAGCACAGCTTCACTGGTGATTCCGGCTTTCAGCATAGTGGCACGATTTCAAACGTTTTCAATCGACCCAGCGGGATGAGGCGAGTGTCAGGGTGTTGAGAGCCTTTTCCACATTTTTGCTGCGAAGGGGTGCTTCGAAACCTGTCCTGCGCGCAAGGAGAAGACACCGTGTTGGATGCTCTGATGATTTAACAACCCCATATATTCCGGCTAAGCGAGCTGTCCCTCTGTACCCTCGGGCTCCAATGCTCAGCCTCTGTGTGGCCCAAAGCACAGGCAATGTGGCGTCGCACCAACGCCTGGAGGCGCCCAAGCCTATGCAATTGCACGGGCGAATTCGAACGCAAGTTAGTCCCATTCTCCTGCAAGGGCCAACAGCGGGATTTATGATGCTTCACTGTGCTCTGTACTCTGTGCACTGGTTATGCACACTGTGACGATCATTCACTGTTTCATCTGTGAACTTTTGAAGATTTTTGTGCGGCGCTTGCCCTGTCAGCTCAGCCTCTGCATGCGCCATGTTGCCAAGGCTGGCTGTTGCGAAACTTGCCAAAGTTAACAATTGAACGTTTTTGTGTCAAAGCAAACGCAATATAGCAATGGGCGATTTGTGAGCAAATGAATTGCTGACAAATTGCAGACATTAGAATTTTGGAATCTATATTGATATTGACACTCATGAATGCGGGTACTTAGCAGAAACGCCCTCTCGATTTGTTCAAATGCTGACAGCATATATGCTGACAGACTGCAGTTGTGCAGCAATCAGAGGCTGTGTCAACTCTTGGAGCCAGATAAAGACGGGTGGGGTAGGGGAGAGGGGTCTATCGTGGAAGAATTTGAGATTGCCATTCACATCTATGGGCACAAACGCTGTGATGTTAGAGCCCCTACAAATGGCATTGAACACTGAATTGAACACTAAGGCCCGTGCTGGCAAGCATTGGGAACAATCAGGGCACAAAAGTGTTGTCTGGGTGGATGGGTGCATTTGTACAGGATGTTCCACATTGTAAATGGTGTTTGAATTGGGCATCCTCCCATGGACGAGAGGGTGTTGTTGGCTGCCTCTCTGTTTTTACTCGACGTCTGTGCTCTTTTGTACCAATGTTTGTTTGGCCAGTCCCCTTGCATACTCCTGCAGTTTGTTTGGAACATCTTGGGACCCAAGCTCATGATGCACATATAGCTGCAAACACTTCCAGATGAGTGTTCTTGACAAATGCTACAGTGGCAAGCAGCGCCAGTCTGGTGTTCACCCGCAGAACATGGGGCATATCCGCCGAAGTTGCATTCACACACTGAAGTTCGTCGAGTAGACCATTGTTGAGCCTGCTGGGCTTCAGGGCGACCTGTATATGGCCCTCAGCGGAGCTCCAACTCTATATTTCTTGATGCGCGGCGCCAGCTGCATTCACACAATGTGCTTATCGGTGAAGAGGTTCCTGCGTTGCAGCTCGCTAATCACGTGGGTGTCGGCGTCGCTCCCTCCATGGGCCTTCATCCTGCCATCCTCGAGACTAAAAGCGCACCAGGAGCGGCTCAAGTCGCAACTCATCTCGAAGCAAAAGCTGACTGTGTGGATGGGGTACGTGTATTGCCATGCAAAATTCCGCGGTCTGCATTTCATCATCGCCTGCAAGCTGCAAGCGCACCGCTTTGTCTTGTTGAAGGCAATGCAGAAGGATAACAGCGGTCAGTCTCTTGCAAGATCCTGCAGAAATAGGCGTAATGAGCAGAGGTCCAGATCTCGAGTGGAACAGCAATGCCGCCTTTGCTGGAGATGATGGGTTCAGTGCATGCTGTCAAAAAGCCTGCCAGTCGGCATCGACACACCGTTTCATTGCCAAACCACATCCTAGAGCAGCCTCCTTCAGAATATGGTGATACAGAGGATGGGCACAGGAATTTTCAAGGCTTTGCTGCCAAGAAAACTGGTCGTTTGATCGCTCAGATCCACTGAAATGACCATGAATCCGACAAAAGGAGAAGAAACACTTGTCGCTGTATGCAACATGTATTGACCCGTGCACATGTGCACAACTGTGGCATTGTGAAGAAGAGGGGTACCACACGATTCTGAAATTGGGCAGGAGAGATGCGCTCACTGTTATCCATCACACGAATGGGCTTTGGCTTGAGACATTGGTACGCATTCGCTGCCCACATTTCCAACCATTGGCTGTTGAACACACCGTTTGAAATGAACTCCTTACAGGGGGATATGGAAAGGATGTCGCCCTGTTGTCCAACACGGCGTCCATGCTCTAGATCTAGATGGCGTCAATTTGTTGTCATACATGATCCACTGCTTGTCTGGCTGGGTAGCCGTACAGCATTGCCTCAAATAATCAGCTGGGGCGTCATCGGACCTCCTGTGTTTATTGTCGTTGAACTTGCCGCGCTCACTGATAATTGCGATGGATTTGCTGTTCAGCGCCATGAGAATGATACAGTGTCACATTAATGGTAGACTCGCAGAAATGGATAGCATTCGCTGTGAAGGAAGCGACGCGCTGGAGATTCGCAAATTGGCACGACACAGAGAGAACCTCAATTAGTCATTGACAATCAGCCTCAGGACCCAGCACCTGATCCATAACGTATGTGCAGTCATTGGCATACGAGCATGCCCCTCACTTCTTCGTGGTTCTTGAAAATGGAAGGCTCTGTGCTTAGGTGAAAGTCCGCAAGTTCTCCTGGGGTGCTAAATTCACGGAAAGAGCGTGAAACGCAGCAAGTAGTCAGGCGCCTAAATCTACTGAGCGAATCCATCGTGATTTGCGCTCATAAATGTGCTAATCGATGCGAGTAAATCAATTCCAACAGTTGTGCCCTGCAGTGGCATTCCGTACATCGTTTGACAGGAATGGTGTGCTTTTGCTATTCTTCAAGTTGGATGCTTTCACCACTAAGAGTTATAACGCCAAACATTGGGTCTTTCGACACCGCTTAAAGAAGCGCGGAGCGAGGATTCACAAAAGGATGCCGATCACCCAATGCCATCAGCAGGTATCAGCCCGTCATATTCTATTCTTGAAGACACAAGGCTATCTTCACCATCACATTTGTCACCCGCGTGGATTTGAAGGCGCAATACCAGCATCTCGTGCTTTCATGTTCTGCTAGGTATGTTTGTCCGCCTAAAGACCATATGGTGTATGTGTGCTCCACTTGGATGTTAGCCCGTTATGTGGAATTATGGTATCAAGGAGTCATAACATGAGTCGAGCATGTTGTCTTTTGCTTGGCTTAGAATGATGCAACTGGTCGCGATGAATGTGATTCATGACCTAATGATCCATTGATAATTGAATGAAATCAGTGTGTGCCCATTTCATAGGAAGAGCGAGCACTGCCTCCAAGGTATGTATTGATTTCGCGGGGAGTGGGTGTGGCGCATTGTGTCTGGGTCTGATTGTGTGCACCATCAGTTTGTGTGCAACAAGCCAGGTCGCTAATTCTCGGCGCTGGAATGAGGGCATTGGGGCATATAAAAAGGCAAACAGGCTGTGCTGAATGCACAGGGAATCAAATGATAGGTACAAATACCGTCATTCGTGGACCAACACCGGCAACGCTTTGTTGGCACTGCATAAGTCGTCAAATATATAGAAATACCCAGCCAGGGATGTATTTCAGCTACATTGATTTAGTAGGAGATGTGCAAGCGCGGAAAAAGCCACTTTCATGCACCATCACAAGCGTACCACTTTCAAGTTTTCCCGATCCATGTAATCCATGACAGTGAAAACAACATAGCACACCCACCTTGTGCATGGCGCCAACGATGGCCTTCATACTGCAACGTCCTTGTTCCCTATATTCTTTCTATTTTATTGTTGGGAAGCTGTTTGCCCTTACCATTACGAATCGAAGGTGTCACACAGCACAAGAACTACAGATACAAAGCTCCAAATCGTGCCGCGTTATTCTCAGCACAGGGCAATGGCAGTGGTGGCAGCATAGGCATCATAGAATTCGACATTCTCTCCACATTCTCAAAGATTGGAGCATATTTGGGCAAGTTCGCAACGCGAACAACACGAGCAATTCAAGTATTATGCTGTTGACGCAAAAATACTCATGTTTGAGCCCTTGCAATGGTGAGAGGGTTCTCTGCACTGCATCAGCAAGATTAGCCAATACTAGCTTTCTAACCCGCCAGCCACAACCCCCAGAATATTTTGTTTCTCAATGGAGGGAATCCTGGCTGCTACATTGTCGCTGGACAGAGTTGTTGTCTTGCCTTGATTGCATTCTTTCCTGGCGCAATTTGGCAGTGCGATACTTTGTGTCATTGCCATAACTAAACGATGCTTGCATTAGAACATGCGCAAGTTCAGCCGCCATTGGTACAACAACCAGGTTGGGTGGATGCCATCAATTGATTTTGTTCAAAAGGGCCATAGCACCTCAGCAAGATGGGCCAATGAGGCTTTCCAACCCACCAACCACAATCCCCAATAGTATTTTGCTCCTGACTAGAGGCAATGTTGTTCATGCGACATGCCATAGCTTGCAATTGTTGGTACTTCAGTCTGCAAGATTTGTTTGCCACTCTATTTTCCTCTTAAGTGGCATTCACTGGCATTCAACGCACCACAGTTTGCCGCCAATCAATTTTGAGTTTGTTATTTGCCCTTGAGACAATATTAGATTGCTTTGAAAGTTGCCTAAGGGAGTGAAGGAGTTTATTGGCTGCACAACATAAAATAACCTCATGCTCCATGTCCTTTAATGCAATGCTTCGTTGCTTTGTGGAATACCAGCCACATCATTATCGTGCGCTATCACAACCTCCACTAGTTATGGTACATCATTTTGGCTTCATTTGGGAATTGTTGCTTCGGTGCGGAAAGATTTCCATAACAAGTGTTATTGCTATAGTGCACTGTTTTTGCATATGTGTCTCTCTGGGAGGATCACAAGAATTTTGGTGGCCTTTCGTATATCTTTCCTACATCTGCAGTAATCTACAGAGCTTGCAATACAAACGCACTTCAAGTTCTTGAACTGCCACTTTACTAAGCTGAGCACAAGCCCCTTTTGGTGATTGTTTGGTTTACCATTCTAGTACACAACAACACAATGCTTCTTCGCTAGCAGGTATTCTTACAACCAGCACTGTTGTCATCTTTCTTCTTCCCGAATTGACATGTTCTCGAATGTTGCAACTTTGCAAAAAACATATGAGGGGCGAGAATTTGACTGTATCAAGGAAACGATGAAAACTTGTCATGGAAGGACAAGCACATGTGTCTGTACGTTAGGCCATTGGTGCATTTTGTCTTTATTTCAAGGCCTCCTAGTCTTCTGTTGTTTTAGTGACTTCAACAATTCCAAGTTATTCAACAACCTCCTTGGGGTATATCATGTTCATATTATGGGAAAGTGTCGGGCATTGTGGCAATACATGGAGATGCAAACAATAATTGTACTACATACTACAAGTTGTGGTATTTTATCACTATACCCTATAGTAGCCATCCTCCATATTATGATCACCCTGCCCAAACACCAAGCAACATTCAAAGCTCTCAACTCACATTCAAGGCGCGGCATGGCAGGGGTATATGGCAGCCGCGTTTAGGGCAACACAGGCGTCAAAGCTCACCTTGTTTTTCCTGTAGCGACCACTTCGTATTCCATTATTTTGTAGATGGTGGCATATGAACGCGCATATTCAATTCTGGCTCCTGCTACTATTGAGTTCACCCCATCCTAGATCAGAACTTAAAAACTAGTGTCGTTGATTATTGTTGCCCCTGCAATAGACCAAAAAAGCGTCACATATATATTAGTATATGGTTTCCTATAGTGACCAGAGGGATTGGGATGATCTTCAATCATTGATGTGTTGGGGCATGTATTTCACAGTACTTTTTGGCCATTGAGACATTGGCAGTCCATTGAAAGGCATGGCATCGGTCATACCAGGGTGAAACATAGTCAATCAAGTGTATTAGGAGAAAAATTTCGAATGCTCACATAAGCATTCAGGACTACAAGGCCACCGAAGTTTGTTGAGTCATTCATTTATCTCTTCATTCCCTTTCCATTCATTTATGTCCCCCTAATATACTCTTGTGCCTCCATGTCGCTCCACATTCCCAAATTCTTTATGGGCCTATATGGGGGTTTCCGAACCACGTCATCCCTTTTTGCCACACAATATCACCGGCATCATTTCCTTCTCAAGTTGCCTTGATCAGCACTGGCCATAAGATGAATGGAAACTCCCATTACCTAAACCTTCTGGAACTTGGGTCGCACTTTGCTGCCCATGCATCTGAAGATTGAATTACTAAGGGCTTATTAGAAATGCGCCTTTAATCCTCCCAAACAGCCATTGAATGCACCAGAGTGACATAATCCAGCACATTACCTTGTTTGGCTATTGATCTAGGTCTAATGCACAAGCTATCACTGAAATTTTTGATTCTAAAGAAAGTGGGAAAACAATTGTTGAACATATGCAGCGAATTGAGACTCAATTGAGCTTGGGTGGATACTAATCATGCACTTTTTATTAGTTCCAATTCCTTGAAATGTTTCACCCTTGCAATTTCCTCCACAATCCCATCTTGCACCGCATTTTGTTGAGCTTTGTTGGAGAGGGCGACTAACTTCCCAAAGATGTCAGCGCGGATCTCCTGGCCAATCAATATTAGAGAATGGCCGCCTCGTCATGCATTGTCACAATGTGCATCATGCCTTGAAGAAGGCCATGCAGAATTTGGCCAATAATGACAACTGGCATCACCCAGCATGCCACCATCACAACACCTTGAGCCATACAATAATCTGCCCCCTTTTGCATTGGCCTATTGGCACAAATGACAAGGCTCAAAGTTTTAACTTGGTGCTCTTGGTCTAGAGTAATTACTGCTTACAAGCATCACCACAATTGCCATGTGTCAATAACCAAATTTCTAAAAACGCTTGCCAAGATGTTGTATGCCTCTCTTTATGAAACAACAATGTTGTACACAACAACACACCAAACATGGTGACACCTTCCCACTGGGCAATACGTGTGCAATATGTAGTACTTTAATGCGTATTGATCCACCAACACATTTGATAGTGCTCATTGAGTGTTGGACACCTATGAGAGTGTGGAAAAGGCATAAAGGTGGAGACATGTCTTGCCATTGGTCTTTTATGCGTAAGAAAGGATTTTCTTCCCCTCTAAGCTTGATTTCGCCCATGAGGACGAGTTTGAATGGTGTTGAGCTACTCACTGCTAAGCACTATCCACATGTCCGGTTGCCAAATAGGTTGTTCCCAACCATCAAATTGTGCACAAGATCCAATAGGCATCATTGAGCAGCAATACATAAGACAATGCTCACAAATCACCCCAATTTGTAGGTTGGCATACTTCATGTTGAGTTGTATAGGCTTGAGGCTAAGGCCGCTATCATGCTCTCCAAGTAGCCACGTGTAGCTACATGTTCTAGTGAGAATGAAAGCTTGAGGACTCTTCTAGATGTGCAAACAACTTGCAATTGTGAACAAGCCTAAAGCCAAAAATCCAATGTTTGGGGCTGCGCAAGCTCACCCTTCTGATTCGGTGGAGTACTCCAAGTTAGCAAGTAGAAAGTCAAGTGTAGCCCACAAAGCAGAACTGATGTTGCAATGGGACACCCCGCGTTCATGATCAACCATAAGGCGTACCTTCTTATTTCTTCTCTGAAACTCTTTCTTATTCGGTCAGTGACAAATTTCGTCCATGCTTTCTCCACTGAGCTTGTTGCCACTCTGCCATTAAAACCAAGCGAACTCATTGCAATGTTCAAACTAGAGCCTACGCTTGTTTTCTTAGCTGCCGCAATTAGTGTGATCATCTTCTTGCCAATGTTTACGCCTTCAATGCCTTCAAAGGCGTATTACTAGTCTTTATGGAATCCATATAGTCGGGCAGCAATTGGGTAACAAAGTTTCAGAAACCAAAGAATCTTTGGCATGCAACAATCTTTCAATACTGAAGACAAATAATTTTGCAAATTGGGAAATGCATTGATCCATGTCATATCTATTGATTTAGAATGATTGATTTGGAATGATACGTTCCAAAACAACATTTGATACATTCACAATTCTTTGTTTTATTATGACTCAACAATGCGACAACCCAATATGTGAAATCATTGTTCATGTTAATGTTTTCCACATATTTGTTGCACAAAATCTGGCTTCTGCGTCTATATATGAGACCACAACACCACTTGTTTGGGCCATCGAGTATGCAAAATGTATTTGATACATAAATCTATCATGAGTGGACTAATTGCAAATAGAGTTTGTCACATGTTATACGTATAATACTTGAACGAATTGATTCCAAACTCAGCAACGCTACTCATTTCTCTCTCTGATTCTAGTGTAGCTCTTATATGTATGTCAACGAGTTCTTATAAGAAAATCACTTGCACTCCATTGTCCATGGCAACTTCTATCTATTAATTACGTTCCCCACAATATGTTGCCCAAGAATGGTAATTTTGAACATGTGTTATATGGCTTGGATGTGTGCATTGGCTTTGCCACACCTATAAGTGTGATAGTTCATAACATTGTGTTGATAACATTGTGTACAAAACATTGTGCCGTGCTGATGAATACGAGTGGGTGGTTGGTGCTCCCTCAAATTCCCCCTTTTCTTCTAGTCCAACCCTCTGGGAACATCACAGAAGGCACTGCAATGCCCCTACAATGGGAATACCTGGCTAGCTAGCACACCTTATAGTTTATTAGCTCAAAGACTGAAGACCTTAATGGCTCGAGAATGCATCAAGTCAATTGTGCAAGCATGAGAGAGCGTTCCCATCTACATGCAACACAAGTTGGCAATAACCAAGCTATTAGCAAACATTTGCACCTTCCTCCCCCCTTGCCCCTATGTGCCTTGCCTCACTGTTTGGCTTGCCACCTATTAGTTGCCTTTCTGACGCTTAAATTGGTTCACCATATGCATATGCTAATAAATGTAACCTTTAGCCTATTTCCTTATAAGTTTTCCATTACTTGCTATGAAAATATTTGCTCCCTTACGATCTTTGAAGGTTGTTGCCTCAGGTTGTTAAACATGAGAGGTTTGCTAATGGGACCCTAAGATTCACCCTAACCAATACTACAATGTGCCTAAAGTTGGCTAGCCACGTACCTGGCAATGGACGATCCATGGTGCGCATTATACACTTGATAAATACCAATGCATGCATTAGAACAATTTGGCGCATGTTGGCAAATTTGCAATAACAAGGACAAGGCCTTGCAGTGTTGCTCAAATCCTTGTATTATATTTGCCAAGCATGATTTGTTATCTCCTATTCACTACGTAATGAATAATAGGTTGCCAGGAGGTGTATACACTTCCTAGCAACCTATTTGCTCTAGCCAATTCCACTAGCTTCTTCAACGGATCCGACAACTCATCCTCCATGTTCTAGCTTCAAAAATCATAAACCATGGCCAATCCCTCCATTGGAAGCCTCCCCCTAGCTTGCTCATCTGCCCACTCTACAGAGTCATGAGGATCCCATTTCTCACCCCTACACCCCACCCCTATCAGTCCACCACCCTCTCAGCACGTTCCCACAGGGGTAGCATTCACTCGAACCAACATCATGATTCTCTGCCCTCCCTCAACCACTTTGGCACGCAACCCCATTTATGTCATTCATGTCATTCCAACCTCGCTTGACACCGCCTGTCTCACAACACTCCCCGATGTTCCTCCCAACCATCATCCGGGTGCCGCCACAAACAACGTTCCACTATCTGGCCCATTTCCAGAAAAAGTTTTCACCAACATAGCGGGGGCATGCCCAACATGTGTTGAAGCATCACCCAACCGGTTCGCTCATGATTTATCCACATCACCCTACCTCGCGGTCATTAGATCGTGCCCCATCCCATCTCCTCGGCATCCTATTCATCAACTCACACCTCCCAAAACATTCGCGGCTTCTACCGAGGCAGTCACTGGTCACTCCAATGCCTCTGCCAATAACTTGCTCCATTTGGGGTACATGATAATTTCCAAAGGCATTGCACACTCCCGATCACGTCGTGGCCTTGGGATCACCTATATTGTCTAACGCTCATACATCTCTTCCTCCTCCACAAAGTCTAGAATAAATTGGGTATTGTAATGGCCTTCACCTGCTATTTTGGTGTTGGGATATTTGCAACAAGGAAGGGCTCTTGGGTAGTGCAAAGGGCAATGGCAATGGGGCATAGTGTGGCCATTGCATTTTGTTTGCATGAGTCATAAATAAACTACTTCAATTTATGACTAAGCCGGATAGACGGCAAGGGGTGCATGCACCCCTAAGTACTGTTGGTCTGCCGTGGCATTTGCTGGTGTCTTTTTGTGTATGTCCCCAATGCATCCAGATTGTCCATAGGCCTTATTAAAATACAAACTCTTGGTCAATTGTCTATTGGAAAAGTATTTCTTTTTAGTCAGGTCTGGCAATGTTACGGCAATTCTTGAAAAATCATGAATGAAGGATTTACAATAGTTTGCCAAACATCTTAATATCCTTAACTGATATCGGTGTTGGCCAATTTTGCACAACTACAACCTTCTCTGGTGATGCATATATGCCCTCTAATGTTAACTCAAAGCCAAAATACTTTACATGTAGTTGAGAATCCAAATAACAATGAGAAGCTCTATAGTCGAATAAACAAAGAAAATCATGTTCACATCATCTGGTTTGAATCCTTAACATCAAGCCATCATGATGCTACGATGGTACAGTCATTGTGTCCACAACTTCCAATTCCAGTCCAAAAACAGGGGGCATTGCTGACTTATCTAAACTGAACATACGCCGTTCTTTTTCTATATCTTCCTATGTAACTACCGGCTCTGTCACTCTGTCGAAACTGATCAATTGAATATTTATCTGCTTTTAAGCTATCTGGGGCTGCATGGTAGTCCCAGGGGCATCACACTTCTCTGCAGATCTAGGTAGTTGCACCTCATCCTGACATTGACTACGACTTGCTGCAGTAGGTTGGTGTCACCTCCACTCATCTGCACGCTGTCTCTGTCTTGAGCAGTTTTTTTTGAGTGACTTTATACTGTTCTAATCATATTTCTCCGCAGAAATTGCAAACAAATGTTGCAAGTGCCTCTGTCTTCATTGTCTTCTTTTTGCGTCCGTCATGATAAGATTTTGATCATGGATATTTGAACTCCTCTTGATCGGCTTAGAGAACTTAGAAGTTTAGGCTTCGTCAGTTCTATGAACCGACCAGTCTGAGGTTGCACTATTTTCCTGGCAAGTTGAAAGATGCTGCTTGAATTCCGGCATCTTCCGACTTGCTAGCTGCTGCGAGTCCCGCGTTGTTCGCATGACACCCTTATTCTTTGCCTTTAAAACGTCCCTCGCAATTGCCACTGCGTCCTCTTAATCTTCGTCCTCTATAGTTTTGATGATTGGGACAAGCACTGCCCTTGTGTTTAATGCCACCACAGTTATGGCAGGCACAAGGCAAAGAACTTGCCTGACTTTGAATTTATATGAACCAAATGGTATTATGAATATTGTTTTGCCTGTATTCTCTTATTATTTCTTAATTGATAATTAGTACCTTATTAAAGGTCTATCATCAAGAATAACGTCTCGTGCTTTAAACTATCTAGTATAGTGTCGACACATGTTATGGGACATTTCTCCTTTACTGTGATTTTGCTAAGATCCATATAATCTGTACACATTCTAAGTGTTCCATTTGGTTGAGGAGCAAATAGAATAAAAACTCTTAAAAAAATGTGTTTTTAGTAATTAAAACTCTTTTTTTAAAAAGCATACTTAAGTTTTAGTTTCATGTAATTCCCAATGGAATATGTCTAAAAGTGGGTCTATTTACAAGCTTCACTCTCTCTATGAGTCGTATGGTTAATGACACTATGGATAAGGTGAGAGTCTCAATAAACTCCTTAAAAATATATATTTATATTTATCCAGGAATTCTTTGATGTTCTGTGGATCACATGCACCTAAGCCTAGCACCACAGACGGAGACAAGCCTATCCCCCACCCCCACCCACCCACACAAACGGGATCACCAGCCTGGTAAACCAAAACCAAAAAGGCATTAGCGCAATAGCGCACAACACATAGTGCTTGGGTCATGGTATATAGATAAGAGGGCGCGGGGTGAATGGAAGTGTAATGAAATGAAAGAGTGAAATACTGGCCCTTATGACGGAGACAATCATGGGCATCATTAATCATAGCTTTATAAGCAAAAGCCAAGTGTTCCCTAGGATTAAATCAAATCTTGAATAAAATCAAGGACAAAGCAATATATTATATCCTTATATCCCTAAATATGAACAGAGGCATCAACAACTTCAATAGAAGTTATGGTGCCACCATTTGCCAAGGTAATAGTAGACAAATTAAGAGTGGTCTTTTGAGGAAGAGGATCCTGTGGTGGATCACAAGGAAATCTAAGTATAATCGAAAGAGAATTGTCAGACAAATTCACCACAAGAAATCCAGTGAACTTTGATGGATCAACCTGTGGTTTCACTGTACCACGTGCCTAGAAGGACATGAGCATGCTTCTTTGAAACTTTGGGAAACATAAGCCTGGCTTTTTAATGAACAAACCCAATTGACCACAACATGCTTTGCTAATATAAGCGATACTAATAGTGCTAGCATCAAGGAGAATACCTGCAGTTGTAAATTAAACTGCCCTATTACCAAGAAACGGGGTGGTGTTTCACCACCAGATGCATACACTTGTTTACTCAACAGTGGATTATAGTATACTGTGAGTGGCCCCTGCCAGATTTCCTTGGAAGCATTACCTGATTGTGGGATGTGAAGATACGACTCCCCTTGGCATATGTGTGCAACTTTTGCATACATTGTAATAACTGATTTTTGGCATATACATGCCAATCCGCAAGAAGGATACAAGCTTCTACACTACTAAGATATAGATACTTTTGTTCAAGATAATGATCTACAAATTCCTTACCCCTTTTAAAATGTGGATTCATCTACATAAACTCATTCTCCAGTCTACGCTTAAGAAATGAAGCTTGTGTGGAGCAATAGTGAGGATACAATTTGCAAGGGTTATCTTATTTTGAAAGTGTTATCACCTTGTGGATTGGCACACATACAATTAATGTGGGTAGAAGCCCTAAAACTTTTGAAACTCAGTAGCTTTGAGTAACCGATCTTCCATAACCTAGAGAGAAGACCCTTTTTGTGTGGTGTGCTTTTGGGACTAGTATATTGGTGCAGGCAAAATGCTTGTGTATATATTTAGGTGTAATAGTTTGAGCTATCTTATAGGCTAATGGATGCATAATATCCCAAGTCTTAAATTGTGTATATACCATATGAATGCCCTTTGATGGAGTGTGTAGAGTCACCTCAACACAAGGTACATGTTTGCTAGACAACACATCACAAGACAAAAAAATGCTAGCACACGTGTGGATTGGATGATCACTTGCGAGGGACTGGTTTGTATCATGCAGGTCAAGATGTTGATGATGATGATAATGATGAAGTCAAGATGGCCAATTTTTGCCACACAATTTTCAATTTCATTCACTTGCTCTACAATATTATCACTCAACACATCAAAACCATGGGGAGTGAGCATGGTAAGGCTTATTGTTCAGCTCAGCAACGATCAACTGAGTGTGGCGGGGTTGCACGTATACTGCCCCTTGGGCGGTCGTGGCCCATAGCAACGTATGCAATGTTGCGCCCACCAAAGGGAATTGTCCACCTCTGGTGGAAGTCGGCCGGTGACATGGTCCGGCATGCTGGCAAGCCTAGTGTGGCAGCAGCCCCCCTGTGGTGAAGGCAATTGCTGCATGTGTTCCCAATGGGATGGGCGATTTAGACACTGCGGATGCTTGCCCACATCAAGCTTATTGTTCTTCTAATATTGCAAGAAACAATTTTTCTAATTGGTCCGTCAAGGCTGCATTTGGCGCCCATCTATCACATGCTCTTAGATTGGTATTACTTTGTGCTTTACAACTGGCCCATTGCAAATCGTATGTAGGCCAAATCTGATATAGGTACACCGAAAGGGCATTGCAATCAGACAAAGGGAGCCCCTCCTTAATCAAGAGGGTTTCCATGTAAGGTTATGGCAAAGCCATCTTTCATTTTAAGATTTTTTTGGCAGTGTCAAATAATTCATAACACAGTGCATACATGTGGCTTAATATCTATATATAACTCAACATATTAGATCCCGATATATGCGGGCCGTATATTGCTCTATTGGCAAGCGAATTTCATTTTTGGTGTATTTCTACCCAAAGAGTTGATCCATTCCAATATTAAAATCCTCCAAAGAGATGTCTATTTCAGACATCGTTTCAAGGGCGGTCGTGACCTTCTAGTCAATGACTATTTTGACTAACAGTATATTCATGGGGGCTACTTCCAAGAAATGTAAAGTCTACTTAGATGTAGTGCATTTTGCTGGGTCCATGGCCTTAAAATAAAATACCAATTGCATTCAAATATTATAAATAGCATTTATCAGGTCATTTTTGTTGTTTCCGACTCACATTTATTACTTGGGAATGCCCTCCACTCGTAAGAACGCTGCCCCTCAACTATTGAATATTCTTTATCAATTTCCCAGGCACACCATAGCCCCCTATTGGATGTTTGTGGCTATGACGTTTGCCTCCCTCACATTACTGATTTGCCGCATTGCCACACAACCTCTCCCCACAGTCCCATCACCCCCTCTCAGCATGCTAGGGCCTCCCAAGGTCTTGTGAATAGAGCCCATTCCTCAGGATCCCCCTCCACTGCATTGCTAACTCACCCATAGCTACCCCCGCCATGCCCCATTGCAGAAAGGTGAGATCGATATATGCGGAATTGTAACCCAACAAATATCCACTATTAAGTATCCACATTAGTGCATTACATTGGATTATCTCAGGCTCATCACCACATCAATTCAATAACCCAACTTAAAAAAATATTGATGGTTCCAGTCTCAACTTCTCATATCTATACAATATATATTTTCGTTTTTTTATGTATTTCCCTAAAACTATTTGTCCAACGCACTGGAAAAAGAACAATTTTCATGGCAATTTTCCACATCCTCCTAGGAGCTACACTTATTCATTTTTAGCTTCTTGCAATGCTTCATCTATTCTACCTGCATTGCCCATGAAAGTACTAGAAAAATGCCCAAATGTTACTCAGAAAGGAAAGGAATTGGGCTTATCTAATTCAACTAGGCTTGTCCTCATATCCACGCTTAGAACTATGACTAACAGAGAAGGTCTATTCGCTCACATTCAGTCTCATCCGGCATAGGGACTTGGGGGTCAACCTCCACACATTTGAGGCACATACTCCCCTCTAAAAGTTTTTTAATGCCATGGCATGATAACTTCTTCGTTCACACTTCCACTTTGTTTTGCAATGTATTGGGGTCAGAAATACTATACACGCCTTGCAAGATTTTTTCTGACCACCTCTCAGTATATATTGCCAATATTTCCATCTCTACATGGACTCTTAAGAACTTCTTCGACCACTCAACTTAATCTTCGGTAATCGTGAGCATCTGTGCTTGCACATAACTAGCCGGGGGAAGTGTCTAGGGTTGCATCGTCATGATCTCCAATAAAATTGCATGTTGCGGTAACTCAGGTTCATGCCTCCATCACCAAGACATTTGCTCACAAAGCTGCGCCTAGTACTGATCGGTCAGTTATGACCTATTCAACCCACCGACTATCCTTATGCAATGCCCCCATCCAACATCCACCATTGCATATTCTTAGTAATAGCTATTGCCATACTAAGCAACCCCCTATAACTAGCTCTTATCAACTTCTAAAGAATGGTGCCCATTCCTAAGCACATGGCGACTGATGCAATAATATGCAAGCCTTAACATGTGAAGCCGCAACGACTTGCTATTCAAGACCTTTTGAGCAAAACAAGAATGCAAGCGGGGCCCCGCCATGACCTTCCGAAGGTTGCAGGGCCGGACCCTCACCTTTCCAACCGAACGCCCGTGGCTTTCGATGCATGTTGTCACACTCCATGAGTGTCCACGCCTCCCTATGCTCAGGCGTCCAATATCCCCGATTCCCTTGAAGTCGAATTCGTAGTCTTTGTCGTAAGGCCAAGCTCCATCTGAAGGTCGGCATGGCGCAGACGACGTAGGCATGGATTTGTAGACGGAGGGGCTGGGTAGAGTTGCACAATGCCTTGCCAAATGCTGCCAACACTCTTCCAGTAACTTAGCCAATTCCCCAGCTGACAGCGCTCTTTTTATCATTTTCTTTAGATCTTTTCTGAGTGGGGCTAATATCAGTTCTACCCTCACTATGCATCTTCTTGCATAAGAGATAATGCCAATGTATCTCTCCATATCTTTAATAGTTTTTACCTTGCCTAAATCCTTGGCCTTCTCCTCCAAATATCCAACCAGCGACATCTTTCCGTTTTCTATTTTCTAAGAACTTGATCTTGGTTGACAGCCATTCAACCTTGTCGAAGTTCACTTTTACACCGAAGTCATTGAATCTCCCAAACATCTCATTAACCTTCTTCATAAATAATTCAGGACTTTCCGCGCCAACAAGAACGTCATCGCTGTACTGTAGACATTCTATTCCCTCCAGGATATCGGCAATTCGGTCGCAGAATAGGATGGAACTCCATTTCCATCATTGCGGTAATATAGTCCATCTGTGCCTCTTACTCCCATAAGAAAAACCAAAGAGCTTTGATAATTCCCGATCGACTGGGATCCTAATAAATCTATGTTTCAAGTCGATTTTGGCAAAGTATTGTTATTCTAGTTTTAGCTCCCAGAGCTTAAGCCAAACGTCAACTTGGATCATCCCTACTGACGGGAAATAGAAATTCAACTTTCTAAAATCATTCGTAAACCTGTATGTTCCATTTGGCTTTTTGATTGGGAGTAAGGGGCCGAGGTACAAATCCTCCCCGCAAGATACTCTTTCTAGATACCCTCTTTTAACATAGTCCTCAAGTTGCTTATCCACCAACTTTCTATCTGCCACACTCTCAACAGAGTACTGGGTCCTAACACCTCTTTTTGTTGGCTTAGTCCAGGTCATTTTAGTGGACCTGACCAACAACCTTGCCATCCTATCATTGACAGGATGTGAGGACAAATCACCGACTCCATGGAATTTATTCATGACCATGACCCTTATATACTTGGCAGTGATTTTTCTGCCCTCAGTTTTTACTTCCACATTCACTTTTTTTACTCATTGGCCAAGTTTTTGTTTTTCTTGTCCAAACCTTTTTCCTGAAATTTTAGCCCCAACAATGTTAGTCATAATAGTTTTGGGTGTTAAGTACACGGCAGAGCGTAGAGAATTCCAAACATTCACTCGAAGCTGGCCTCATTTGGTAACGGCTAGTCCTGCTATTAACCTTTGTTTTTGGAGATCACATAGAACAGTGGCCCCCCCACTAACTTTCACTTTAAAGGGTAAATAGACACGCTGCCATGTTTTGGGGGGCAAAAAAATTGCCTTTTTAGCAAGAATGGAGACCGCTGTCTCTGAATGCCCTATAAGCCCCTTAGTCCCCTCCAAATTCCATAATTGTTCTAACGCAATTTGTCCCAGGACCCCAATAGGCAGCCCTCCTATTTGGAGCCCTAGTTTTTTTGCGTATTTACCACCGTGCACTAGAGATACTCTTCACTCTCAGTGGCACACAATGTCCCTTTTTTGCAATCTACAATAGACCCCATTTTTGATAGTGTATGCATGCCCATAATGGGTACTGAAATCTTGGGACAGATCTGAAATTCTGCCCCAATTATCGTGGTGGGCCCCAGAGCAATAGTTGCCTTTAACACACCATCCATTGGGTGCATATCTCCACTGAATCGACTCAACACCTTGGCACCAGCCAGCTCATATACCCAGCCTTGTTTGATCACATTCTTTTTTGGTATTAAGTTAACTTGAGCCCCCGCATCAATTAGGCACCTTGGCAGTCAGTAGCCATTCACGCAGATAGGAGCATAAAGTAGTCTGCCAATATGTTCACCATTCCTTGTCCCAGTGGAACCCACCACTGGTGCGCCAGCCTGTGAGGTTGAAGGTTTGGCGTCTATCATTGAAGTCACAGTTGTTGGCCTTGGAGAATCTGGTCTTTGAGAGGATACGGGTACAGAATTATTAGTCATAATTGACTGATTTCGGGCAGGGGGTGTTCCAGCCCATCCCCCCTATTCCCTCTTCCGCCATTGGGAGTCCACCAGTCAGGGCCATGCCCACCCTGCTGATGGTGGGGCCCTGATGGGGGCCAGTTCCCCTGAGGAGGTCGGTTCAGCCTTACATCAACTTGACATCCCCACTCAGCTGCAGCTCATTGCCTAGTCATGTCACTTGCATCTCTCCTTACTTTCTTTGTGCCTTCCCCAATTTTCTTCAATACAATATTCAGCTTGTCAAGGGTAGTTTTCATCTCATGGTTCTCTTTCGCAATCCTTTCCCTTTCGCTCTTTACTTCTTCTGCAGAATGAAGCCTCATGCGAAAGAAAAACTGGAAGATGTCCCTTGCAATTGCGATTACCGGCCGATGCAAGAACAAATTTCCAGCTCGGCTCACCATCTGGCAGACCTTTGCAAACTTTCTGACTATATAGATGACTAGATTAGAAAAACAGAAGATGATAGCACTCCCCAGTAAACAACATAACAAAGTGATATTGTCGACAACCCACTGTGTAGTCTCTTGCCAGGTCGTCCTTCCCAATGCAAGCAGATCAATGAACATTTGCCAAAAGAAGTCAAAAGTGTACTCAGCCAACTTGCCAGAGACACACTTTAGAGATTGGCAGCCTTTGAATAATAAATAGGGCTCAATGCCATCAACATCCCCCAGTTTCATATCGGTTGTCGAGCTGTCAGCCGATCCCAAAGTTGGTCCACTTGATACATCAGCTGTAACCTTGCTAGCTCCAGCTCCATATCTTGTTCCGACCCCGGCTCTAGCTTCATCAGAAGAGTTGGTCAGATGAATTACTAAAGCTTCAGTGGCTTTCTTTCCTCTTGGAGAGTGGCGATAGTAGAATATGCCCTGTCCAAGGCTTCTACCAACTCCCTCTTTTCCTTCACCGCCTCCAATTCCTTCCTTGTTTCCCTCTTCAGATTGGCCTCCGCCTCTAGCTCTAGCTTTTCCTTGGACGTCTTGAGCATCATGACCTCAGAAAAAATGTTGTCTAGGGCTGCATTCATCTCCATTTGCATTTTTGCAAACTCAAGGTGCAGCTTCTCAAACGTTTCTTCTAATAGCACCAAGTCCCCCTTGTGCCTCAGTCTCTCTACTTCCAAGTTGACCATTGCGGTGATCAATTGTTTGTAGGAGAGGCTCCTCAGGTCTTCCTTTGCCAACTTTTCTACAACAACTTCCACAAATCCAGCTTCCACCAGCACCTTCGACATGGTGGTCTCCCTTTCCATGTACCACCTCAATGGAGTCCAGTGATCCACCTTCCTAATGACATTCACTATAGGCTCCAGAATTTCTTTAATGGTTAGTGCCATTACTCCCCTATACCCCATTAGACATCCCCATATAAAAAGCCAGATCAGCCTGGCTCCAAAACCATGTTCATTGGCCATCATTGTGACTGCCTTACGTGGCTGATGAGTCACGGCCAGTATTATATAATTATCTTTACAGCTTATGGCCAACCCAAATGCCCACACACAGACAGCTAACTGACAGTGTGCTACCTACAATCAAGCCCACAAATGTGGCACAGATTGATTGAAGTTGAATAGGATTGTGCGCAAATCCAAAGACCAGTTTGTAATCCAAGGAGGGCCTTTTAGTGGCCTGATCACGTTCACCCCTAATTTGTGCATTCCTATTCCGTTCTGTGTTCCAAAGGAAGCTCAGCTAACCCTTTATCTGCGCCAATTCCCGGACCAATCCTGCCAATTGCAGAGAGTCCCCCCGCATGAACGCGCGCACAGTGCTACTAGCCCAAGTGCATGTTCCATAGATCAGTCCTGCAAGTTTCTTTGTCAAGGGTGACTGGTAAACTATTAAGTTGAAGTACAGTACAACAAGAAATGCCGAACTAACTGTTTGCCAAAGTTGCTCAAGCTATTTCAAGTGGCCGAAGACACTAGCCCAGTGCGTCCCGTTTAGTTTAGAGTTTGTCTTGTCGTGTACTGTGATTAGTATATCATCAAGATACCATCTGATATCCAGAGTTGCACTGATCTTATGTGCACTCAGCACAATTCAATTACCATCAATTGTCGCTGACAGTTTTACCCAACTTTTGCACAGTTGTTTAACTTGGTTCTCAATGATTGAACGCCTTTGAGGTCCTTGAATATCTCTTTGTTTTTCTCCCTTCACAGGAGTGGGAGGGCACACTATATTGTTGGGCTTAGTGGCGGGCATCAACACCGAAGGGGCACTATTGGATTTGTCAGAGCCTTTTTCAACACGACTCATGTCTTACAGTCTTTCATTGGGCAGTGACTCGAATGACAATAAACAGGGATTTGTGTGTTTCTGATTTTTTAATGAACTCGCACTATGAACTCGCACTATGACCAGCTTCCGTCTCTCTTCAGTACTGAACCTTACTAAGGTAATACTTTGTCAACTGCGAGCTGACCTTGACTAAATGCAAAGCCAACTCAACTTTGACTTACCTTGGCTACTTACCTCCCCGTCCTTACACTTCTAGTAGACTCTTGGACCAATTCGCAATCAGGTGAATCAAAGTACCCAACAACCGTTACCAATGGTTTTCAGAATCCCTATATACACCACGTTTCTTTACGAATTTAATACTTTAATCTTTATTGTAGTATAGTAGTGGGAGCCCCGAAGGCTTCCCCACTAAGTACTAGGCCGGATCTGGGGCCCGCAGGCGTTCCCAATGGATCCTGGTCAAGGGCTTTGATTCAATTTATAGCCAGTTTGAGCCCCGCAAGCATTCCCAATAGACTGGACTATAATGAGTCAAAATACCCTTTCAGCGAGACAAAAGATGATTCAAACAAATCCGAAATTCTTTTATACCATTGTCCTCCACGGACCACAACCTGTACTACAATAAGTAGTTCAGCTTTAGGTTCCCAAGTCCCCTTGCCTATTGATTCGGGAACTGGGTTGGCACGTGGTTTTTCCGCGCGCGCTCCATGCGATGGATCGACGATCCCTCCGGCGGATGGCCAGGCGTAATCGGCACGGTCACTTGATCGACCTCGATGCGGCGCGGACGTGGTGGGCCCCTTGGCGGAACGGCCTCTGCGGTGCGTCAGTCGGAAGGGCGGATTGGGTCCGGCGTTGTCTTACGCGGTTCGCAGGCAGGCAGTGACAGCAAAACGGATGTTCATTACAGGGTTCCCAGCATCTTGTCCCCGCGGCACACAGCACGGTTACATAACCCTCAAGTCACCTTGTACTTAAACCACCATCCCTACAAGCACCCAGACCGTCCCCGAAGCCCTCTTTCCAATGCAGCAAAATGGCCCAAAAATGGCCCAAATCTCAAAATCGCCTCATGGATAATTGGTCTGCGCGCCTTTGCGTCACATCTCACTCCGCTTGTATAAAGAACCGAAGACATTGTTCACACAACATAGGCACTTTGGATTTAGATGTCCAAAGGGGGTTCTGCCCCGTTATTTATAGCTCGTAGCGACTGTCCCTACGCCCAGAATATTCCCCGAAAGATTATGATTAGTCCCCATTAACTTCCCGGATCATCCCCTCCCCGTCTAGTCAACTTCCCGCTCAACCTACTGATTCTCAGCATGTCTTTATCATGAACACATGCTGATCCCACAAATTTCCAGGTTCACACCAATCATAGTCTATGTCGCTCTCACAAATTGCCCAGAACCATGACATATCTCAAGTTGATCCAACTTATCATCATGATTATCTTTCTCCCTTATTGCCTATCACTTCTGCCATCCAGTTCATCATTATTATCCATATCCACTAAACCAATCATTCACTTCCAGTCACATCAAGGATAATCCGGATCACCACACTAAACGCAAGCTTATTTTGATCCAGTGATAGAATGCAATTGAGCTCTTATGCTGTCTCATCAATTCAGAAGGTTCGGTGCACAATCCTCCAGCCCTCAATCGCGCTGTCCAACCCAGTGCGCTGCCCGCCTCCAGTGCTCACCTCATTGTTGTCTTCATTGCTGTCTTGGTGGCCATCATACATTTCCGTGTCCGTGGCATGCGGACCTTCGCCAATGATGACGAATTCCGTGCCCTCCGTAATGTGCACGCCTTGCACTGCCATGGCGGAGCTAGCGCTGCCTTGCACTACGCCCAACCTTCCTCCTGCAGCTTGCGCATGGTTATGCACACCATTTCCCTACGAACAATGCTGATCGTCATCCTCCTCCTGATCCAGCAGCCCCTACCACACCATTTGGTGTGGTTCCCAACTAGGCGGGCCCATAACCTCCTTGCTCTCCCTCTCCACCCAAGCCATGTCGGTCGTTACGAGTACGTCAGCTATTTTGCCCTTCGATCGTGCATACGGGCACATCTCGCACATGGCGTCCGCCTAAAGCCACCTGCAGTCACGATTCCCATAATGGTTTATGTCTCCGGGTTGGCGCACCCAGCCAGGACCCCACGAGAGTGCTTCTTCCAAATGCACATGGGGAATTGAGGTCCCCCTTCGGATACGCTCCTTAAAGCACTCCCAATATGTCACCGTCTGGTTCGGCGGCAATTGCGCATTGAGTGATCATTTCCTTGCTCTCTCAGCCACCTTTTCCTCACAACGGGTCATGGTGTCAGTGACCCACATTCCCTCATGACAGTCAACGAGTGGAAACGTCCCCTTGAGGCTCACCCAAACCTTAACCCGTGAAGCCGCAACGACTTCCCATTCAAGATCTTCTGAGCATAGCAAGAATGGGATCGAACCCCACCCTGACCCTCTGAAGGGTGCAGGGCCGGACCCTCACCTTTCCAACCGAACGCCCGCGGCTTTCGATGCATGTTGTCACGCTCCGCGAGTGTCCACGCCTCCCTATGCTCAGGCGTCCAATATCCCCAATTCCCTTGAAGTCGAATTCGTAGTCTTTGTCGTAAGGCCAAGCTCCATCTAAAGGTTGGCACGGCACAGATAATGTAGGCATGGATTTGTAGACAGAGGGGCTGGACGGTCCGCTCAAGCCGCCACTTCCATGTCCACTCGAAGGCGGTCCGGGCCCACCACTGAGGTAGGCCCTTCCCGGTCGGAGCGGTCCATGGAAGTGGGACCCCGACCAGCCCTGCCATCGCCTCACGGAGGCAACGCTGGACGGTCAGGGTGGGGGCCGTTGGTCCTCGGTTCTTGGGGGGCAGAGCGAGGGCATCTTGGGCCAACATGCCCATGGGGGGCGCACCAACCAGATCTGCCATGCTCGCCATTCTTTCGAACGCCGGTGAGCAATTCGCAGGTAGTGAGTTCTGCTTGCCCTTCGTGCCATGACACTTTTTCCCGTGGGCCCTTATCCCTCCAAAATGGGTCCCTAGGGAACCCCCTCAAATGATCGTATGGCTACCGAAGTTGACATTGTGCATGACTGCGCATGAGGCTCCTTGCGGCATACCATAATGTACAAAGTGCTTGCGCACTTTCCCCAGTATGTCTGGGTGTATGCGCAAGTGTGATTGCGTGCACTTCGCTTGCATCATGCCGGTTAGGGGCATGAGTCACAGCACATTGTGATGCAACGTACTGAGCGCCTTCTCGGGCAATCATTAGGTCCTGCCTCTCGCCGATATCCATATATCATTATTGTGCATAACGCCTTCTTTCGGCTCAGCATCTTCATTGCTTGTCTACTCGTTGTTTCGACTCATTGCATTGATTCAATCCTTTGGCTATCACAAGTCACGACGGATTCTACTAAATCATCCAGAATCAATATGTTCACTCTCCGGGATAGGCGATCAGAGGTCGGATGCAATCACCCTCCCAGGATGGCAAGGTGCGTATCCTGGCCAGTCGGTGGCGCTCGTACATATCAATTTCTGGGGGCAATCTCAGGCATTCTGGCTCAGAATCAATACTAGCGAATTCAGCTCATGACTCTTTTTGGATACCTATTGCTCTCGCACTTATATTGTACAGCCATCTTTGCTTAGGCCCATCATATGCAAATCTTATCACTAGAGTTTTATCAAGGCCAATCATGTTTTCTTATCCGAATTAATCGGATGTCCCTTCATTCGATTTATGGCTGAGCAGCTTGAAATATTCTTCAAGCACAGCCAGTTATGAAACACTAAACATGTCTATTATATAATCATCACATACCGCCTTCAGCCACATCATTCAACATTATAATCTTAATGTTTTGTCTTTCCCTCTGTCACAGCCTAGTTAACACCCATTCTCTATGCCCTCGTCAACTACATAACCCATGAACGGTGCATCTCCCTGAGTTCTAAAGCTTCACTAATATCATGGATTTCTTCTTATCATCCAAAAATCTTCCTATTTAGTCATCTTTCATCATGATGCTCTCTTTCTTCCTTCTCGGGTGGATTTCCCTAGTTCTTAGTTCATATCTTTATGAAGACAAAACACAATATTACCGTATTTACCCGGTATTAGTAGGCACCCCCTTTTAGTATCCACCCCCATATTTGGGGGTCGAAATTGTGTTAGTATCCATGACCCGGTGTTAGTATCCACCCCCAAACCTCGACAGAAACGAGCACAAGAGGGCTCGTTGGACTCGCCTTGGGAAGAAGAAGCTATTTTTCACGTCTTTGCTTGTGCAACACTCTTATTGCATACCTTCGATGTGCAACAGTTGTTGCAAACAGCTATAGTGCGATATCCTATAGTGCGATGCACTTGATTGCTGCAAGCTTCACGGCTTAGGCAGCTGATAATTTGGGAGAGGATTTGGAGGGTGTCAATGAGTATTTTGATGGCTTTGCATCAGATCTGGATGTGGACAGCGATTGATTGTGAATGCGTTGCTACGTTTTTGCTTGGGATTTCGTAATTTTGACTTGGTGATGTGGCTGTTGTTGTACCGCATCTTGCATTTTTCAAGCCTATTTTTGTGTATTTCACCGCCTATTTTGCAAAAGTTTTCTTTGTCTACTCCTTGGATTAGGGCTCTAAGCCATGTTAGTATCCATGACCCACTATTAATATCCACCGCTCAATTTTGGGGTCCAATACATGCCCACTAATACTGGGTAAATACGGTAAATTATTTTTCTCTTGCCACTTTTTCACTCAATCATTACTTTCCAGAGCATTATACCCCGATGGAAGTCATTATGTTTAACACAACTATTTTTCTTTAGTCTTGAACAAGACCATAGTGTGCAGAATATAAGGAAGAATCTTTTTAAGAAGGAAGAGCAGCTGGTGGGAGGTCACACAATTGCCATTGCTCCTTGAACAATGCTTGTTACAAGTAGCAAGAACAAGTAGCTACAGTAGCATTGCATTGTTTTCCTACTCATTTGTGACCATTCCACATTGGTTCTTATCAAAATATTCCTCAATGACCTCCTTTTCCACTAACAAGCTTCTCCACGCATATGCAGAGGAACACCAAACATATATTAAATTATTTATCCAAAACTTAAAATAAATTTAAATAGTCTTTTATCTCTATCAACGATAACACCTTATTTTTCTTGCAAAATTTGCACAAGGTCACGCATCTATTTCCATAGGGAATCAAGGTGGGCGGCACCGTACCCTTGGATGACCTACAATTGCACTCTAGGGGTTGCTACATATGCTTGCATATGCCCCTGTTGGTGCGGTCCCCCCCTTGGCCGCGTCTAGGTACCCTGGCCCGCGCTCTGGGGCCTTTCCGGTGGAAGCGTGGTCGTCTTTGGCCGGACGGTGTGTCCCGGGCTCTCTCTTACCCATGGGTGACGGCTGCTCTGTGTGGTCCCGTCCGAGGCGCGTGGCTGTTGCACTCGAGGAGGCAGGGAGGCAGGCGTTCCAGAACAATCAAACTACAATCGGCGCCGCCGCCAGGCGCTCTTACATGAGGCGGCCAAATTCATCAAAGTTATCATATTCATTAAGAACCTCCATTTTGGCCAAACCCGTTTTCTGGCTAATACGGCCTCCACGACTTTGGCAACAGGCCGAGCTCTGCTCGGCAAGACAAGAAACCAACGGGTTGCTAACCACATTACCACAACCCCTCTAGCTTGTTGGTGAACGCTTTAAACTCCTCCTCATAAGGCATTCCCAGGAGTTGCTGCCAATGCTTGAGTCTCATTATGTGAGGGTCCTCG
>CAJHUC010001762.1:0-16556 GCA_905146915.1 Ostreobium quekettii
GCTGGTGCGCGTAACACTGGACCGTTTCCTCAATCTCTCTTGATTCACCTTCGCATTTGGTGTAACAATTCGCCAGTTTGTCAGAGTCGTTAGATGCATTTTGGTGGAGACTGTGGTCCACCAATTATTCGATGTTGTTTGTCTAAAATAATTGTTGGCCACAATGGTTGTCTCTTTCCTCAATCCTCTCTCCAGCTCCTTTGGGGTAGTACCCCATAATGGTACTACCATTCTTCGCTCCTTATGTTATATGGTTGGAGAAAGCTGACGTCCCAGTCGTTAGGTGTCTGTTCCAGCGGATCGTTTATTGTTGTAGGTTTGCACAGCTCGTCATAATCTTCCCCTTCCATACGGTTCGAGTGTTTCTGGCTCGTAGCAAATTTGCAGTTGGTACAAGGAGTCGTCAAGTCGTCAAGGTTGTTAAGGACACCCTGGTAGGGAGAATGGTCTTCCAGCTCCTCAATATTGTTCATTAGGAGTGATTTGTGGCTGCATTGGTCGTTTCTTTCTTCGCTATTTTCCTGGTAGCTTGAGTAGTCCATCTCTACAGTCAGTTTTTGTGGTTCCTTATAGCTTCCTCGGCCGGTACCCTGACTCGTAGATGGCTTGCATGGAACCTTCCATCGTGGTGTTTGGTATAGTGTTGCCGCTGTCACTGGTTGTATAATGTCTTGGCCTATGGTCATCTCTTGGATGGCCCAATCGATCTCGGGCTCCACTTCTTCCAGCCATGGTAGCCCCAGAATTAGGTCAAAAGTCCCCAACAATATTTCCACCGCAATTAGGGATATCTCGCAACTTCCCATGATAAGTCTCAGCCCATGACATCTCACAGCATCCTCAACCTTGCTCCTGTCCACCAGCGTAATGTCTAAGTCATTGGTCGTTACGCGGTACCTTTGTTTGCTTTCCTCCGGTAGTATCCCTTTTGCCACAAAGTTGCCTGTAGCTCCAAAGTCCACCAAGGCTCGGATGGTTCAGCCTTCCTATTTCCTGAAGTAGCTCGGTAGCTTCAAGGTGCCCGCACATGCCTCCCATGTATTGCTACAGTACGTCTTGGACCTGCTTCGTGGTCGGTTTTGGTGGCTCTCGATGTTAGTTATGCTGTGACGTCTGATGTCTCGGCTGGTTATGGTGCATTCTCCGGGACTTGGTTTCGTAGCACATTCATTTGCAAAGTATCCATACCCCTTGCATCGATGGCATTGTACTCTAGCAGGCCTTGCTCCTTGTAAATTGTCCAATTTCATTGGTGTTAGCCCAACACGTGGCACCAGTCGAGGTAGGTTTTGTACGGGTAGTCCAGTGACCCGGTGTCCTGATGCTCCATTCACTCTGAATAAGATATCATCTACCTTTAACGTGTGTGTCATGGCTTGCTGGAGATTTTGGGGATTGGCTCTTTCCACATCAAATCTCACCGCCGGTTTCAACCACCGCTTAAATCTGTGGAGGCATTCATCATCGCTGATCCTTTTGATGCACGTCTTCAGGTCCACAAACTTTGCCATGTAGTCCTCAACGCTGGTGTGCTAGCTTAGTCTTGCTAGCTTGTCTTTGGCTTTCTGTTGACCGTTGGCTGCTCCAAATTGGCCCTCCGCAACGTTGGTGAAGTCTCTCCACGTTTGGACAGTTCTCTCTCTATGCGGCTCCACCAAATTCGGCCACCAGAGGGCGGCTGACCCTCAGAACAATTCAATAAGCAGAAATGGGTGATTCTATTGAACATGATAAAGTTGAAGTTGAAGTATGGAGTTGTGTATATTGGATCAGCAGGTACTTCAGGTAGCCCCATTCCTCAAGAGAGGAAGGAGGTATATGCCATCCTGAAATGACAGGAGGCACTAGAGAAAGCAGCCTTGGAAAGGGCATGGGCAGAAGCTGACTAGAAAGCCCAACCACTTGCTGCATTGGGTAGGGAGGAAATGGTTGAGTACCTCAAATTCAAGGAGGCTCAGCGTACAAGTCAGCAAACCCAAGCAACCCACCAGGGGGAGAGCAGTGTGGGTCAGGAAACCCAAGAAATTAAATATACCATGGGTAAACCTGACCAGGCTGCCCAAAAGCGGAGGGAGCTGCTCAGAGTATGTGAGCAAAGGGGAAAGCCAAGAGGCCCTTCATTCATGATGCACCAGCCAGCTGTGTAGGACATCCATGGGTGTTGGGATACCCTTGAGACCTTTTATAACCGGGTTGGGGGAGCCTATTACAAAGGCTATTACTACCCAGCTAGAGAAAAAGCTCCTTATAGGGCCAACATTCCCTAGTATGCACTATGTAGAATTCCGGCAAAGTTGCATCTTCTTTTCAAGGCACAACAAGAGGCATTGAGAATGCAAGTGCCGGATATTCAGATGGCAGCCACCGAGTGGCAGGCAGTTCAAAGGGCGGGTAGGAGGATCCCTAGTCAGGGATCGGATTCTATGCAAGCTACCCCGAGAGTGCCAATTCTTGTGGTACTGGCAACGGCACAGCAACTTGCCCAGCCCTTCACAATAGGAAAGCTAGGACTGCGACCAACGCCTCTATAGCCTCCTACAATGCAGCAAAAGATTGAGAAGTTGGCAGGCACTATAGCCATTTGGTCCAGGACTGCAACAAAAGCCACAAAAAAGTTTTTCCAAACAGCCACAACCGCCACCATTACTACCAAGATGGCAGTTTCAACAGCCTTTTATGGCACTATTGCAAACTTTTCTAGTATTATCATAGCCTTTTTAAGCACAACCACCCATGATGACTCCGCAACATCCACCCGCTCAACAGGTGCAACCATTATTGCCTACGATACCAGCAAGGCCAATGCAACCAGCACCAGTGGTGTGAGGGCCAATAATACCTCAAGTGAGGTCAATACAACCAACACCAATGATGCCAGGCCTAATATTGCCTCAAATCAGGCCAATACTAATGCAACCAGTAGTGCCAGGGTTGACGCCAATAATTTGGGTCATTACAGCCGCAACTTAGTCAAAAGCAGCCTATATTGGCACTAGCACAACCACCCGGGCCATCCCAATAATATAGTGATCCCACCATGTTTTTGCCACCAGAGGAACCGGAATAAAAGGAACTACTATTTGGGATTGAGGAAGGACCAAGTTACATGCAAGCACTTGTGCCGCCGTACCAGGAGTATGTCAACACTGTGGAAACAGGACCCCACATGGCAGCGGATGGACCACCACCGCTGCCAGTGGACTATGACCCTATGGGACCAAGCTATCTAGGGTTGGGTCAAAGGTACCTAACAATAGCACAAGAAGTGCCATTTGCTCTTGTTTACATGCATTCCTAGAGGGAATTGTAGGTGAGTATGTTGAAGATGAATAGTCAAGGCATTAAAACCCCAAAGTAGAATGAAGATAAGCAGGCTTTGACTAAGTGGTTGCAAGAAATCATCATGTATTTCAAAACCACTATTGCACCCTGGATTCAGTGGGGATGGATAGCACTGAATACTCTTGAAGAGTTAGTGAAGCATATCTGCTTGCACAAGTGGGAGACTTATGGGGAGTTACCATTGATGCAAAAGTGCTCTCCCAACTACACTTTCAATTGTTATGGGAACAATTAAATATAGCATAGAGACACTTTACCGTCACAAATGCTCAGACTTCGAAATTCGGTTTGAGATAGCAACCTTCACAAAGGCCGGGACCTTTGGGCTTAATACTATTAAATACATGCAGCTGCTTAAGCAAATGCTTCTCAAGTGTGAGAAGGATATGGGTGACTTCTCCAAGGTGCACGCATTGTACACAGGGCTAGGGCCCAATATCAAGCGAAAATGCTTGTTAAACAAAGACAACGACTAGTGGTCTACATACGCAAGTTTGAGGGCTCATTTGTATGAAGTTGGACCAATGTATGACTAGGAATATAAGTTATATGGCTCACGACTTTCAGGCAGCCGAAATGGCAAAGGCAATACAAGCAATAACCTTGGATTGAACAAAGACATCCGAAAGCATCATGCTTTATGGGTTGACAAAAAGTGTAAACCCATTCTCCATATGAAGCCAAAAGCTTGTGGAAGGTAGGTCCACAAGGTTTGCAATACTGATACATAGGGGGGGACGACCCCACCCTGAGCATCATGAGTTCAAGCCCATTGAAGCCATCCATGACCCCATGAAGTGACAATTCATCACGAGTCAGTCACAGCTACATGACTCGATAGTGGAGGTGGTAAAGAGAGCTGGAAAGTGCTTTCAGTGTATCAAGCCGTTCTATACTAGATACCTCTCTGATGGCTCCTCCTAGCAATGGCAAGCTACTATCTATAAAGGTGAGCACCCCGTGGTTAGTGAAATGCAATCATGCTGAGAGTACTATGCATTCAATCTATACAAAAATGTGGAAATATAATATGAGTAATACTTTACTCAACGTGCAACTAGTGATTAATCATCACACATTTGCACGTGTTGTTTTTCTGCCTAAAGTATGTGCAATAAAACATTCTGTTTACCAAAAGCAAGGGTTGAACCCCACAAGTCGTCATGACTCAACAACCCATGAGGGTCTGCATTTTCCATCAGATTATTCTGATTGCATGCTCAGTATAATGCACTTTAAGCATATTCAGTCACTGGTATCACACTAGTTTACCTTGGGTATCTGTGCAAACCCAAAAGGTGACAACGCTCTAAACGAGCAATTTTCCTCAATTGTAGATAGCTTCTTAATGAAGCCCCTACAAAACAAGTTCGCCTGAATTAATCCTCCATTCAAGAATGCAACTCCATTCTTGGAACATTACTTTACAGAGCGTGATAAAGCTCCCACGAAAACTGGAGCTTGTATTTTACTACCAGCATAGCGCTGTTTACCGAACACCCACAACTGCATAAGATGTGCACACTTATGCATTACCCGAAGGGTACTAGGCCGTATACACAGCCAAACGCTAACCAAAGTGGTCGCGTTGCAATGGCAGGCATTCCCTGGCCTGTGAATGTATATTATGATCCCCCAACAGATGTAGCGGGACACCACATTCGAGATGTTTCCATAGACTAACCTTGTTTGACTTTCACAAGCTGAGTTGGCTACTAGTCTGCGTACGTTCTCTTTAATACTAGTGCGATGGGAACTGCATACATTAATCCGATTTGTTGTCGTCGGTTGGGCTTAACACCTAAGCAGACACATTTGGCTCCTAATTGATAGTTACATCGATTGAACCACTAACAATAGCTTGCTCATACCACTCGTTGTGTTGTGGATCCTACCAAGTTTTCCACACCCTCGGGCACTACGACCGACTCTCATAAAGTAGAGGTTCTCCTCGCCAACAAATCCTCACTCCTTTCTTTGAGAGTTGTGGATGTTTCTTTAGTGATCCAAAGCTATAAAGACACCATCTGTTGTGTGGTAATTAACCTGTCGGATGACTATGACATTCTTCTTAGTGACAATTGGCTCTACAAGCACACCGGTGTCATTGATTATCATCGTGGTCAAATCCGCATTGTATCTCGTGGTCGTGAGATTACACTTTGCAGCGCTTTGAGAATTATGCAACCCGAGATGGGCATTCCTTCCTCCCATTTGGTTGCTCGCCGTTTGGGCTATTTGCATTCTCTTGGTTATGCCCAGCATGCCTACCACCGGGGTTCTTCTCTTCAGTTGGTTTTGGTTCGCCGGGTAGGCAATCTCCCTGAGGGAGATGCACCAAGCCCTTCGGCCATCATAGGCCATTCAGCCACCACAAGTTGTTAGACCACTTCATGTATAGTAGACCTGATAAGATCTCTACACTTTTGGAGGAATATAAAGACTTCTTTCCTAATGAACACTTGCAAAATTTCCTCCAAATCAGGGGATCGCTTTGACCATTCCCCTAAAGGAAGGTACCAAACCGGTGAAGTGACCAGCTTTCTGGTACAGGCCTAAAGAAATGGATGAGATAAAAGAGCAGATAGACTACTTATTGAGAAAGGGTATAATCACAGAAAGCAGCAACCTTTTGGGGCCCCGGTACTTTTTGTGCTGAAGCCAGATGGCAGCCTCTAGATGTGTATTGATTACAGGGCACTGAATAAGGCCACTATTAAGAACAAATGGCTGATACCTCACATAGATACCCTTTTGGATCAATTGCAAGGAGCCAAAGTATTCTCGGCTATCGACTTGCAACAAAGGTATTACAGACTTTGTATTGATAAGATTTGATAAGACGATTATGGCCAAACAATATTTGTAACCCCGTTGGGGTTATATGAGTTTAAGGTGCTTCCTTTTGGACTTGCAAATGCACCAACGATATTTTAGCAGACGATGCTCCATATATTTAGTGACCGAATTGGCAAAAACGTCTTAATATACTTGGAGGACATCCTCGTGTCTAGTTAGCCTAATGAGGATCACTTACAATAGCTTAAACAGGTACCGTAGTATATTATACCCTTCTGTATAATAACATACCGCTGGGCCCCTTTTTGCGGAGTCTATGAATAAAAAAGTAATGGTGTCGGAGCAAGACGTGGAGTAGCCAAATTTAGTAACGCCCGGGGCGCGGCCTTGGGACGAGGTCCCCGGCACCTGGAAGCCATTGGGTGGTCGATCTGCAGATAGGTAGGCGCTTGCCCGCTTACCATCTGGGCGGCTCGGGCCTTGAACGTTAGGAAGCGATCACAGGGAAGCATGGGCGATCGATTGGAAGGCAGCCAGGCGCCCGCCGCTTGCCATCAGGGCGGCTTGGGCCTCAAACCTTGGGAAGCGATTGCAGGGGAGTGTGGGCACTGACGCTAATGGCAAAGACACGGAATGGCATAGGCGGGGAGTGGGGGCGGTTGCGGCTTTGACCGCCCGTGCAAGCACTGGGGCCGCTTTAAGCAGCTCAAGCAGGGAGAACGGTAAATATCTAAATGGTGAAGCCGGTAGTAAGGGATCCACTTAAATGGTCAGTCGGGGGCGCAACTGATCCCTAGAGCTGGGTGGTTGGTGTTGCATGGTGCATGCACGTATGAGGCTTGGGATTAGTCCGTTGCACCTGAAACTTGGGATACAACCCCTAGAGCCCCCTCGGAGCCCGCATGACACAATGCAGAGCAAAACAAAAAACAATGTAATGGTCTGGGATGAAAATGCAGAGCAAAAACGTAATGGTCGGGATGGACCGATGTGGAAGGGCTTAATATACTACGGTACTAGAGGTGTTGCAGCAACAAAAATTATATTGCTGGCAACATAAGTGCCAATTCAATAAGGAGGAGATCTCCTACTTGGGACACATTGTATCTCAGGAAGGCATTCGGCTAGATCCGGAATGGATTGTGAATGTGGAAAATTGGCCTGTACTACACTGCATGAACCACATTCAGTAGTTTCTAGGATTGTCAAATTATTTTTGAAAGTTCATTCAGGGCTATTCAAAGATGGCCACTTCACTAATTGACTTGACCAAAAAGAATGGCAAATAGGAGTGGACCGTAGAATATCAATCGATATTAGAGCATATAAAGGAGTGTTTAATAACAATTCCATTGCTCAAAATGCCAGATCCCAACAAGCCATTTGAGGTCATTGCAAATGTATCATAGACTACTGTGGGGGTGGTACTCATGTAGGATAATCATCCCATATGTTACGTAAGCATAAAGTTCCTCCCAGAGGAGTTGAACTATAATATGATAGATCAAGAAGCATTAGCTTCCATGCATGCCGTCCAGTTATAGTGATGTTATATAGAAGGTACACATTTCAAACTGGTGATAGATCATTGCCTGCTAACTTATTTAAAGTCATAACCACAATTGAGCAGGCGACAACCCAGATGGTCAGAAATGTTATAGCAATTTGACTTTGACTGGGAATACTGCCCAGGGCAAAAGAATGTGGCTGACCCACTCTCTTGCATTCCTCCATCATCTAGTGAGCAGGAAGCTAGGAGAAAATGTCAACTAGCTATTTGTGGCCTGAGAGCATTACACAAGCGGGGCAATAACAAAAAACCAAAAAGGATAGTAAAGGTGGATGATTTAGCCTCTGAAATCCATCAGGCTTATTGTAAGGACCCCCAACTTGAGTCTGTGAAACAACAACAAGAATTGCGTTGCACATATGGCCTCTAACTGAGAGGTGAGTAGGTATAAATACCAGCAAGTCTAAGGATTGAAATCTGCCAGTTGGCACATGACCATTCAAGTGTGGAACACCTTGTTTAAGCCAAAACCCTGGACTTGGTTCAACGGTATTACTGGTGGCCCAAATACAACGAGAGGTGCAACTATATGTTGACACCTGCTTGGTTTGTCAACAGGCAAAATATTCTCGTCAGAAGACCCCAGGCTTGTTGCAGCCATTGGGTATTCTTGAGGAACCATGGACTGAATTGTCTATGGATTTCATTATGCAATTGCCAAAAACTAAGGGTGGCCATGATGCCATCGTCGTGTTTGTCAATAGGCTGACCAAAATGGTGTGCATTGCAGCCACCATGAATAAAGGCTCTACAAAAGGAGTAGCAGACCTATTGGTGCAAAATACGATTAGGCACCATGGTCTCCCTTCTACGATAGTGTCCGATAGGGATGTTTGGTTCACTTCTAGGTTTTACCAGTACCTAGCAGAGAGGTGGAAAATACAACTCAACATAAGCACTGCGTACTATTCTCAAATGGATGGCCAGACTAAAGTCATGAATTGGATTTCGGAGGATTACTTATGCAATAACATGCATGCTGATCAAGATGCATGGGATGAACTGATAGCCATGGCCAAGTTTGCTATCAAAAACTCAAAGAACAATTTAACCTAAAAGACAACATTCTATTTAAACTATGGTTGGCACCAAAAGAGTCCCTTAGCTCCTGGGGTGAAAATTCCAAAGCCGTTGAAAGGCTATGACAATCCAAATGCTTATGGCTTGGCAATGGCCATTGATAAAGCATAACAACCGTATTTAAGGTATAATGGTATAACCCTCATGGAGGGATTATCAGCAGTGACACGATTTGATCACCATATCCAATTAGCGCTGAAAGAGGCTAGGGCATGCTTAGAGAAAGCATGGGATAAGCAATCAAAGCATGCTGACCACTATCGGAGGGAAGTGTCATTTGATAAAAGAGATGACGTCCTTCTTTGGACACAACATATCACCCTCAAACACCCTAGAACTCAGAAGTTATTACCGAGGTGGATTGGGCCCTTCACCATCCTTGACTGGATAGGTTCTGTCACATATCGGTTGGAACTCCCGGAAAGCATGAGTAAGATCCATCCAATTTTCTATGTATCAAAACTCAAGCCTTATAAGGCTAATGACAAAGTACAACCACTGCCAGTCCCTATTGAGATTGACAGGGAGCTGGAGTATGAGGTCGAATGGATCCTTGATAAAAGGACTAAAAAATATGGTTGTCGACAGGACTCTATTGAGTATCTTGTCAAATGGTTGGGGTACAAGCGTGAACATAATAGCTGGGAAACAACAAAAGCAGTTGCCAATGCACAGGTACTAGTTCAAGCATTTGAGAATAGCAGAACTCCCATTGCTAATATGCAAATTGGTCACAGTACAAGATATCCACGTTGATGTGAGCATATCCGTTTTCTTGTGTGTGACAAGCGCTCTTGTGGTGGGCACAAAAGAACACCGGTTATCAAGGAAACCGGTCCCACTCGCATTTTGGCCATATGAATGCCATATCCATTGCCATCATGAGCGGCGAGAGGATACAGGGCAACGAGCCATTTGTGATAGCCGCAACCCATGGTCAGGGTAGAGGCAAAGACCCAGGTTACACCTAGTGGGGTCGCGGCCATGGGTGGATAGCTCGAGGAGGTTGCACAGGGGGATATGCCGAGTGATCCCTGTATATCCTGAACATTTCTTGGACATGTGAAGGCTAGGAGGCCATAGTGTAGGAAGTGTATACTATAGAATAAAATTATGTTTCTAGCCCGTAAACTAAAGGAAGAGTTTTAATGAGGGTTGTAAGTAGAAACATTCTCTATGCAACAACCACTCTTTCTCTTCAATGCATGTTTTGTTTTTAACACATGGTTGATTGGGCATGTGATAAGATACACAACCAGTTTCCACATATGGCAGGCTGATTAGCCATGCATGCATCTACTCCCATATTTATGCACTGGGGCGAGGACGTCCCATCTCCCTTAGGGGGACGAATGTTACATACATCGGCTTGATGAGGGGGATGCAATACTCATGATCTTCTGGTGTGGGGGATGCCCTGCCCAAGATACAGTAACAACACCCTTACCACATCTTATACTATTATACAATATGGGAGTAGGCCGGGGTGATCCCGCCCAGGTCCCCGTAAAGAGCCAAGTGCCCGGCGAGGCGGGTCCATGGCTTAAAGAGGGTAGGCGCCCCATACCACTAAGGGTGTTGTATCAGTAGATATCCATATGGACTACATTATGGAGTTGCCTAAATCAAAGGCGAGAAATGATGGAATCCTCCCCATTGTAGATAAGGCCACCAAGATAGTGCATCTGGCACCGCTCAAGCAGACCATCACGGCTGTTGAGATTGCCCGGCTCTACTGGAATATAGTGGAGAAGCTACATGGATTCCACACTGCATTGTGGGTGATAGAGACCCTCGTTTTGCATCCAAATTTTGGCAAGAATTATATAGAATTCTGGGAAGGTTACTGCAAATGTCCAATGCCTATTGCCCCCAGATAGATGGCCAAATGAAGGTGATGAATAGGGAGGTAGAGATGGTGTTGCACTATACCCTACATGCCGGACAGGAGGGATCAAGCTAAGAATGACTATTGTCCACTATGGAGTTTATCATCAACAATAATCCAACACAAGCAACTGAGTACATGCCATTCTATTTGAATTACGGGTACCATCTATGTATACAAACAAACCTCATCCGTGACAATGACTCCACTCTGATTGAGGGAGTTAAACAATTTGTCGAGTGGATAAAGAGGAATTTCTTGATGGCCATCAAATTCTTGAATAGGGCTTAAGATCATACGAAGATACAGGCTGACCAGAAGAGAAGGGAACAAAGGTTCAATAATAGAGATAAGGTGCTACTTTCAATAGAGCATTTGAACTTGAAGAACACACCAATCCACAAGCTAAAGAAAAGGTTCCTCAGGCTATTCTTTATTGTCTGTCTGGTGGGACAACTGGCCTACGGGTTTGAACTCCCCAAAAAATAAAAGATCCACAATGTTTTCTATATCAACTTGTTGCGCTTTTTCAGAACCAGTTCATGGACGCAGTGCACTATGTTTGGTTAGGTGGAGGAGTTAGATCCTAAAGATGATAAGCCATATGACATCAAGAAATTGTTGTGTTGGTAGTGGGCCGGTCCCAATAATAAGAGGTATGAGGAGTATTTGATCTTGTGGAATGACTTTTCGATTGACGATGCCTCTTGGACTCTAGATGACAACTTTACCTACCCAGAGGAGTTGAAGAAAGTGATCAAAAGAAAAACTAGTAGAGGATAATTAGGTCCACTAGTTAGCTTGAGGTTTTGAGGGCGAAACTACCCTCAGGGGTAAATATTATGGTGTAAAGCATAAGGTGTAGTATGTTTCTATAGTAGTTTGGTTCCTGGGAGGTTAAAGTATAATAAACATTATGATAGTATAACATCATATGATAATAAGTTTTAAAAAAACTTATAGATGCTTGAACCACCTCCATTGGGTTAGTAGTAGAGGAGTTATTGATAGATACATTATTAGTCTAGTACTTTAGACCCTCTTTACCGTACTGTATCGGGGGATGAGATACTATCACTGGGCCCATACACTACATTATCACATGATCCAGGCGGGGCACAACCCTCAAAGGGGTGACCACCCATCAGACTGTAATTCCATTCTCTTGCCCACTCCACGCAGCCCGTGGCTGCGCCTGCAAGCCGCATGGTGCCATGCACCCACAGCGTGCATGGCCGCCCTGCGCCTGGCCGCCTACAAATTTGGGCCCATACCATGAATTTGAAGGAGCGAGCGCCCCGGCAAAGCCCATCGACCATCTGGCGGAGGAGGCCCATTCGGGCCGAATTGGGCACCTCGGCAGGCGCATCGCCCACAACAAACCAAAATCATGCCATGTATTGTACATTGTATGTTGGGCAGGAAGGTTTGGAATAGGAGCGGCTATCGCCCATTGTGGAGCTCGTCATCGACAATAATCCAACGAAACCACTGGGTACACGCTATTGTATATGAACTATGGCTTCCATCTGTGTACTCCGATGGACCTTATCCACAATAGTGACTCCACCTTGATTGAAGGAGGCAATCAATTTGTAGAGCAGGTAAAAAGGAACTTCTATATTGTGGGTCAGTTTTTGCATTGGGCTGAGGTCAAAATGAAGACATAGGCTAACAAAAAGAGAAGACAATAGTACTTTAGTAGTGCAGATCAAGTGCTACTCTTAACACAACATCTGAAAATAAAGAATGCACAAATCCAACAGGTGAAGAAGTGGTCTGTTGAGCCATTCTTTATTGTCCATCAGGTTGGGAAAGTGGTTTACAAGCTTGAATTACCAGAAAGTGGAAGATTCACAACTCCTTCCATGTTAGCTAGCTGAGCCCTTTCAGAATAAGTATTTGGATGCAACCCACTATATTTGGTCAAGTGGAGGAGTTGAAGCCCAAGGAGGATGAGCCATATGAGGTCGAGAAGCTATTGCGTTGGTGGTGGACCAACCCCAGTTCCAAGAGGCAAAAGGAGTTTTTGGTACTGTGGGAAGAGTATACGCTTGATGATGCCTTTTGGATACCAAAAGAAAATTTCACTTACCCAAAAGAACTGAAGAAGATGATTACAAGGCCGGATACCCACGCGCGTTCGGCAAGCGCGGTCCTCTAATTAACCCGACGGTGGGCATCGTGCGGTCGGGTGGACTACCCACATGTTATTTGATGGTTGTGACATGATGCATAGAGTTGTACATTGTGCTAGGGCTAAACATGGATTGTCTTTGAGACCATAGCAGGCAATTGAATGCAAGCGAGTTTCAACATATGTTGAACATATGGTCAATCACAGTGACCTTCAGTGACCTGGATTTGACCTTTTAGGATCAAGTTAAGCGCACCAATCAGTGCATAAAATGGTGCGCCAATTCGTGCACGAATTCATACACCAAATGTTGGACGATTGAATACAATGATTGTTGTATCAATTTGTGCACTATTTGGTGCGTGAATAGGTGATGTGACTGTAGCATAAAACCGAAGGCAGGTTTTGAGTGATGGAACATAATCATCTGGACTGATGTTTTAGGATCCAAGTTATGTGTACTCGGGGATCTTATGCACCAAATCAATGGGGCTAGTGCCTTGGGTACTGCACAATGGGCCTTTGTAGTGCTTCCTTTGTGCCTTGTGTGTAACAGCGTTTTGGCGCCTGCTCAAGATCAAATAGTGTTGATAGTTTATGGTTTGATCAAAAAATAGGTGGTAGCGAATTGGCTTCCTTTTAGCTGACAATGTCCTGTCCTCCTTGGCGTCAATGGAGGGGTACACAGCAGAGGTGCAATTGGAGAATACATTTTGGTAATATTGTACATTATTTGTGAGAGATCCTATTCCCGTTGGTTCTTTTTCTACTTGTTTTGGACGAGGATTATTGCTGCAGGACAACATTCATTCTGGTTTCCATTCAATGCGTGTCTTTTTCTTGGATGTTTTTTCATCCGTATTCATAGTGAGGGCACGAGCGGGCACCCAGGAATGAGCGTGTTGGAGCGCGTTTGCAACGAGCTATGCATATTGGGAGGGGCAAGGGCGAGGCCCAAGGGGGAGCCAGCCCAGGCGCTAGCTGCCGGCGCCTTGGTTGCCCTGCGATTGATCGCCGATTGACTACCAATTAACGGGTGCCATAGCAGGCGATCATGGCAGCGAGGCACGTCATGGGATCATCTGCTATGTTGGCTAGGTTTGGCGCCTGGATTGCCATTGGATCATCGGTCAATCGGAGACTCGGCTGGGCAGGCATTGTGGGGGATTGAGCAAAATATGAGTAGCCCAGCTTGGACAGCATCCCGCCACTCACACCTTCCCGGATCGGCAGCAGGCGCCGGTGGGAGCAACCGAATCCTCCCCCATTGGTGGCCAGTCTGGCGCCCGCGAGCGGCTGGAAAGTTCCACGGATTAGTGCCTTGCAGCCGCCGATTTGCACCAGCTGTGGTGGTCTAAAACAGTCCCAAGCACGAGGCGCGAATGGGCACCCACGAGGCGTCAGAAGCTCCCTAAATTGGCGCCTTGTGGGTGGCCAATCACGCCAGCCATGGGGGCGTCGAATGCCCCTGCCGATAGCCCAGTTGGCCACACGCTAGCTACGGAAAAGTTCAATGGATCGGCACCTCGCGGCCGCCGATTCGTGCCAGCCGCGGTGGCCTAGAATGGCCTCAAACCATCGGCGCCAATGGGCACCCCCGAGGCGCCAGAAGATTTGCCCAATTGGCGCCTTGCGGGCGCCCATTCCTGCCTCCTGCGTTCGGCTGGAATGGCCCCCCGCCGGTCGCACAAATGGGCGCTCAGGAGTTGCAAGAGGCGGTGGAGGATGGACGCCTCGTGGGCGTGCATTTGGGCCACCCACAATCGGCTTGAATGGGCGCCTACGAGGCGCGAGATGCACCTCACAATCTGCACGTTGCCAGCGCCCAACCACACCGCCCGCACTGCCTTGAAACTGGCCCTGCTGGTTGTATGAATAGGGGCCCACAAGGCACAGGGTGCACAGAGGTTTTCACACCTCATGGGTAGGTATTCGTGCCAAACCCCAATCGTGTAGATGCACCCCGCCGGTGGCCCGATTGAGCGCCCACAAACCATGGGAACCGTGAGGAATTCGCACCTCGTAGACACCCAGTCCCGCTACCTGCGCTGGCCTACAATGGCCTCCGGTCTTGGTGGGAATGGGTGGCCGTGAAGCGGAAGAGGCCTGCCCTGATTCACCCCTCACGGGCGCCCATTCCCGCTGCTTATGGTGGCTTGGAGTGGTCTCCACTAGTGGCGCGAGTGGGCGCCCATGGGGTGCAACTTGTGCCATGAGGTTGGCACTAATGCGCGCCCATTCCCACCTCCCGTGGTGGCTTGGAACAGCCTGTGTAGGTGGTGGGAATGGGCGCCCGCGAGCCACAAGAGGCATCAAGTGATACGCGGGCATGGACGCCCGTGGGGCACAAGCTGCATGGCCTGATTGGCACCTCGTAGGCGCCCAATCCTGCCACATGTACTGCTTTGAAATGGCCCCTCGGAGTAGCCTGAATGGGCAGCGGCGAGCTGTGAGGGGAGCCGAGTCATTTGTGCTTCGTGGGCACCTATTCTTGCCAGCCACCGAAGGCTGGAACGGCCTCCGCAAGTGGCAGCAATTGCTACCCACAAGGTGCAAGATGAGCCGAGTGATTCGCCCCCACCGGCATCTATTACAGTGCCCGCGGTTGCCTGAAACGGCCCCTGCTAGTGGTGTGAATGGCCGCCAATGAGGCGGGAGATCTGCACTTTGTTTCACCTATCCTGGTTGCCCATTCCCACTGCCCACCACCGCACTGGCCACTCCCCGCTCCGTTCTATGCCGTGCTATCCAAGCACGGTCGGTCCTTGTTCCTTTGGCTCTCGGGGGCACCTAGTACCCCTGGGTCAGTCGAAGCGCCCTTTGTCATCGGTTGACGCAAACCTCATTGCAGGTTGCCTTGTTCGCGACCACAAGCCGTCTGGCTCCCGCCCCTATGCGTGCTTCGCAGCGGGCGCCAACAAACCTCGCTCGGCGGCCAGGGCAAGAGACGACAATCGCCACAACTCAAAGTTTCCTTATCCTCCCATGTGCGCATGGCAAGCATGGCGAGGTGCGGGGTGAGGGGACGATGACGCACTTTGAAAAATCTGTGGCAAGGCGGCTGTTGATGCGCGCAAGGATTTCCGCAGTGCTTTGCGGCAATACAACATATACGCATGTCTAACTTGTGGGGCGAATATTTTAAATACCATTGGGTTAAAGAGGGACAAACCAATAGAGGGTAATTAGGTCCATTGGTTGGCCCAAGGTTTCGAGGGCAAAACTACCCCCAGGGGAAAGGATTGTGGTGTAAGCTACAAAAGGTAGTTAATGTTTCCCTAAATGGGATATGGGAAATAAAATGCATAATAATTACAGTATCTCACAGGAAAGTAGATTTTGTTAGGAGTTTATAGTTTTTTGAACCACCCCAATTGGCTTATCGGTTGAGGAGATATTGTTAATTAAAATTTTATTTAGTACCTAAGGGCCACTCTTGGACCACATTGGGGGATGAGATACAATTGCTAGACATGATATGATATTTGATTGCATTATCACATGACTCATACTAGTGGCCGCCCCAAAAAGATAAACACCTAATGTTGTACTGTAACCATCTGTTGCTTTGCTCCTCCCAGCGGCTGCACCCATAAGCCACACGGTGTTGCGCTATTACGCACACCAACTTGATGTGGGGGACACCCTACTAACGGCCCCTTGGTGTGGGGGACGCCCTGCCCAAGGTATGGTAATATATACCCAACCCACTTATACGATATGAGAATAGGTTGGGGTGG
>CAJHUC010001763.1:0-58743 GCA_905146915.1 Ostreobium quekettii
CGAAAAAATCGAAAAAAACCCAAAAAATCACAACAACTGCGGCTAGTTGAAAATCTAGTATGCATAGGTTGAAATAAAATACAAACATACTCTCTAATAGCGAATTCCATAAACTATAAGTATGACTAAAACCCAAAAATCCCCCAAAAATCCAAAAATCCGTTAATTTTTGGTTAATTTTTGTCTTTTTTCATTATTTTCCGTTAATTAACAGAAAATTAACGGAAATTAACCTCTGTCCGCTATTAACGGATCCGGGTGGCCACCTCTACCGCCGTCTCCTGCCCCTGCCGCCCCACGAGCCACCATGGACCCAGCACCTGCTCGGCCAGAGGGCAACCAATTATGTGCGCAGTCACCGCCAAGGTCCGCTGTATGTAGACCCTGGCTGAGCCACGCTGGCAATCAACCCGATCCCTAGATTCGGAAATCAGTACTTGCTGCCTGGGCTCTGCTGTCATCCGCTGATTCGGTACACACGTCCGCTGTCATCCGCTAGATTAGCGGATGGGGTACGCGGCCTCCGGTCCGTTGGAGAATATCTGTTAACGCCCAGGCGGAATCCGCAGAGTCCGCTGATTGGCGCCTGCCGTCCGCTGCCATCTGTGCCACGTCAGCAACAAAGAGAGCGGGGTCCGCTAAATTAACGGATATTTAACGGAGGGCGCCCTCGTCCGCTATTAACGGATCCGGGTGGCCACCTCTACTTTGTAAAGGCTGCTATCTCATAGAGGTGGCCACTCAAAGATGCCATCCGGTCCGTTAAGTCCGGTTCGTTAATTTTTATCAGCTGTCCGTTAAATTCCGTTAAAGAAAAAGGGAGAAAAATTCAGAAAAAATAAAAAAATCCAAAAAATTCGAAAAAAACCCAAAAAATCACAACAACTGCGGCTAGTTGAAAATCTAGTATGCATAGATTGAAATAAAATACAAACATACTCTCTAATAGCGAATTCCATAAACTATAAGTATGACTAAACCCCAAAAATCCCCAAAAAATCCAAAAATCCGTTAATTTTTGGTTAATTTTTATCTTTTTTCGTTATTTTCCATTAATTAACGGAAAATTAACGGAAATTAACCTCTGTCCGCTATTAACGGGTCCGGGTGGCCACCTCTACTATCTCAGACCTAATGTCAAAGTCTGAGTATTTATGATCGTAAAGTGTCTCCATGCCATACTTAAACTGTTCCCATGACAGTTGAAATTCTGGCTACGAGAGCACTTCAACATCAATGGTGACCCCCCACAAGTGGCCCAGTTGGGCAAGCAAGCCATGCTTCACTGACTCCTCAAGAGTATTCAGTACTATCCATCCCTATTGTGATCGGGGTGCCATAGTGGTTTTGAAATACATGATGATTTCCTGCAACCACTTGGTCAAAGCTTGCTTATCTTCATTCCACTTTAGGGGTTTCATTCCTTGATTGTTCATCTTAGGCATGCTCACCTGAGGTTCCCTTTCGGGATGGCAATACACAGGGGCAAATGGCACTCCCTGCACCGCCGTCAGATACCCCTGGCCCATGTATCCGGGCCCCATGGGGTCGTAGTCAGCTGGCGGCGGCAGTGGCCCATCCACGGCCATGTGCAGCCCTTCAGCTACTGAGGCCAACCATTCTTGATGCGGTGGCTCAGGCGCCTGCATATAGCTCGGCGGGTGCCTTATCACTCTTTCGAGCTTTCCTGACTCAGATGGATGGGAGGATTCTCCATATGTTTGTGATGAGACCACCTGTTGCACTGGGGCTGCTGCCGCCTGTTGTACCCTTTCGGGCTGCTAATACTGGTGTGCCACTTGTGGCTGCGGGTAGTGTGGCGCCTGGTAGGCCACCGGATCTTGACCGAAGGGAGACATCTCCTACAACCTCTGAATTTTCTGCTGCATAGTCTGCAGCGGAGGCTGTGTTTCCCTTGGCCCAGTCTGACCCATAGTGAAGGGCACTGCCGGCTGTCTTCGCACCATCACTGGCTGGGGTGCCGGATGAACCGGCGCTGAGGGACCAGCCGGCATTGAAGGGCCAGCTGGTACAAGCACAGTCCCCTCCTCCGGGGCTCGCCGGCCCATCCATTGGATGGCCTACCACTCTGTGGTTGCGTCTTGGCCCTCAGGCATATGTATGCCCAGTGCTGTTTGCTGCGCGTCGAACAAATCACGCAGCTTGGTTGGGATGCACTGCAGGGCGTCCAGTGGGACTGCTGCATAATACGGGGCCCGTCCACTAGTTAGATGGTAGTACCCCTTGTAGTACACACCACCGAAGGGATCATGAAACGCCCCGAGCGTGTCCCAAAGCCCATGTGCATCCTGGATCACAGGTGCATGCACCATGGGAGTGGGCCCCCTGAACATTTCGCGCGGCCCCCTGGCCCGGCCATATCCCACATCATGCTACTGCATTTTACGCTGCTGGTACCCTGGATCAGGCTTCCCCTGCCGGTAAACAATTCCCTGGGGTTCCTGTCCAGAACTGCTCTCCCCAATGGGAGGCCCCTTGGGTTGTCGGCCTGTACGCCGGGATTCCCAAAACTGCAAGAACTCGGCGTAATCCTCTTCACCCATCACGGCCAGCAGTCGGGCAGTCTTATCAGCTTCTACCCTTGCCTTTTCCAAGGTTGTTTCTTGCCTTTGCACAGCAGCATATACTTCCTTCCGCTCTAGAGGGATAGGTTCGGCCGGCATGCCTGCTGATCCGAGATACACAACTTCGTCATTACCAGCAGAGTCTCCAATTTCTGCACGAGTACGCAAGTGTGTACTCTCAACAGGATTTATAGGAGTCACTGCATCAGTAATGTTACCTGGAACTTTTCTCTGAGTTCCTTGGGTTTCCTCCCCTGCCTTGTCAGGCTCCTTCTTGGCCTTTTCAGGCTATTTCTTCTCCTTTGATAGCTTTGCCTCCTTCACAGGGGGCTTTGCCTTCTCCGGGGGTCTTGCCTCCTCGGGCGATGGCGATGCCTTGTCAGGCTATTGTCTGCCGAATCGAGCCGGTCGGTTCACGCCACTATCGCTTCCACTCGATTCGTCAGCCCATCTGGCTATTTACCAAGGTCAGCTCCTTTCAAGCTCAGCGAAAGCTTGAGCTTGGTTGGCCAGTTCCAGCTCGTCAGCCCCTTTCTGCACTTAAAGGCCTTGCGCCTTTTGGCTGCTGCCTGCGGAGAAGAACCTCTTGATCTCAGCCTTGCGCTGGCATTTATGAGCTCGTTTGCGCTCATATTTCTTGGGATTTAACTATCGATCCCGCTCACGCCGTAAAGCTCTCAGCTCTCTGCGCTGACTGGATTTCCGAGCTTTTTGCTCGTCTAATTTCTTCGCGCGGGCAAAACGATCCCAGTTATGAATATGTCGTCTCCCTTTTTCCAGTCTATGCACTTGCGCCCGTGTCGACATATCTCCCGGCAACGGGGAAGTGCATGACGAAAATGACAGTTCGGAGATCTCATCCCACCGTTCGTGGGGGTCATTGGGATCCGGTCTTTCCGGACTTCCCTCGCTCAAATCCCAAGGCTCGGGGATATGTCTGAGTGCGAAGGCCATTTTTTCAGGCCAATTCGGATCCTCTTTGGCAATTTCATCTGCCATTCCAAAACCATACCACCTCTGGATCCTCACCAGTCTCGCGGTGGTTAATCTTTCTCCAAAATTTTCAGCGGCCATTTTCCAGCCTTTATCCAGATTGTCAATTCGATCACTGTGGAACTTGGTCCACCTAGCTCGGCATGGTGACTGCCGGCTGTATGGTTCCCCAGTATCTGGAATAAACTCCAGCACTTTGGAACTTTCTCCTGGTCCCCACTCCGGCAATACGGGTCTTTGGGGACTCCAATCTGGACCTTTCAGCCTGTCCAGACTTGGTTTGCATACAGCGCGAGCGCTTTCCATGAGCGACTCTTCGCTACTCTTTTCTGGTTCGCTAGGTGTCCTTACGTGCACCTGTGACCTGACCCGCTGCTCAGGGGTCCTGGCCGTTCGGCCTGCAATCTCTCTCACTGGATCCGAGGTCCGGGCCTTTCGGCCTGTTCTTGAAGCTGCCCGAGTTCTCTGCACCGGCTCAACTGGCGACGGGCTCTTTTGTTTAGCCCGGGGCTTGCTGACTGTCTTCCAGTCGCCCTCCGCTTCTGGAATCATCGGCATCTGATGTCGTGTCGGACTGAGGACCCTTTTGGGTTGTTTTGTCTGTTGCGCGACTTTCTCCTCCGCCTCACGTGCCGGCATCTTCTGCTTCAGCAGTCGGTCGCTCAATGCGGCCACCTGCTGCTCGGCGGATGCCTTGGCTTCATCAGCCTGGTGGCTCTGTTCCTTGGCCTTTTTCAACGCGACCTCGTGCCGCCTGGCCTCCTTTTGTGCCGTGGCCGCCGCAATTTCCAACTTGGCGATCCTGGCGGTGGCTTCTCTGTCCCGCGTCTCTTGGGCCCGCGTAGCCGCCGTCACAGCCATCTGCTCTAGAAGCTCCATTATTCTCGGCGCTTGTAGGAGGGCGGCCATTGTGCCCGGTTCCGCCGCCTCCACTTCTGGGGTCTCCTCTGTCTCGACCATCGGGTGGTTGTGCTCCTCCGGCCCAGCTTGACCCGACGACGCGCCGGTAGGGTCCTGTCGGACTTCCTCCATCTCTTGGCCCTCTCAAGCTGCGGCTCTCTCACCGGCCGAACTTGCCGGGGTCCCCTGTTGGGGTGCTTCTTCGCCCGTGGATTCGGGCGTGCCCTCTCGGGCTGCGAGGTCTGTTTCCTCAGCCTCCATCGAGGAGGCCGGGGAAGAAGCCCGGTTCCTGGTGCTTGCTCTCGCGCCCAGGCGAAGATGTGGTAGCCACCCACAGGTGGCTCTGAAACCAAATGATATGAAAAGGTTGTGGGTGTGGGGCTCCTGCCCTCTTTGAACCGCAGTCCCACCTCGCCGGGCACCTAGGTCCTTACGGGGACCTAGGCGGGACCACCCCGTCCTACTCCCGTATCCTAATAATTATAATGGTTACAATGGGATGAGGAATAGTTATCGTATCTTGGGCAGGGCATCCCCCACACCAAGAGCCATTAGTAAGGCGTCCCCTACATCAGGCCGGTGCGCGTAACAACGAATCCGTGAAGCAAGAATAAAGGCTCATTCTACATGAGCAACGTGTGGGAGCCTGTGACAGCCCTCAGCAAGAGTGCCTTGTGTCCGAGGCCTTCGTGGCCTACACTCAATCGACACGACCCTCATGCTATGGGTCAGAGGGCCCCCTTGAAAGGGTATGTCTCAGGGTTGGACTCGGTGTGCATACTCCTGGTGTGGCGATAATTGCGTCGGACGTTTTATTACATCTTTTACTGTGGTGCATTTCCAGAGATCCTACAGACCATCATTGCTGGTGGAGCCCAACAACTTAGAAACTGTAAACTGCACATGTACTCGACAGGATCCTTCCCTGGTTCTTCCAGCGGCACGCAGATGGCATAAGTGTATTTAACAGACTCTCAACAAAGTTGGTTCTCTACATTGCCCACGATCGCCACACACAGCTGGCCCATCACTTCGTTAAACACTTCAAAATACAAATCCAGTGCTTAGTGCTTCACTTTGGCCTTAAACCGAATTCAGTCTCTATTGGATAATAAGAGATCCCTCCAAGGGATAAGCGGGCATGACCAAAACAAGATAGGCAACGGCCTTTGGGCACCATTCAAATAGTGAGGCTGCCCACTGATCCAGTATGTACACCAACGCTCCCCGCCAAGGCCAAACCCTGACTCTCTTAAAAACATATGCAAACTATCCTCCTGGTCAAATTCCAATACAGTCAGTGGACAAGAGGCTCCAACAGCCTTGGAGACCCGCTTCCAGAAACAGGCATTCTTGCCGGTACTGTCCAGAATGCCTGGTGCATCCCAAGAGCCCACTCAAACTGATCAACAAACAGCTGGCCCCATGGCCAACATTTCAAGGCTTCAACAACCGTTGCAGACCTTAATATTGTGACCCCAGTGTTGATCTTGTGTGTTGTCCACATCGTAAAGCTGACCACTCGTGCTGCTAATTCACGGACGCCTGCTGCGGCAGGTCAGCACGCCAACGGCATTCGTATGAATGCCGTGAAACAAAATGTTGACAGAAATTGATGAACATGGAAACAGCATGGAAAAGGCTTCTACTCATGTAGTGTCTGGATGGGGTCTACGATACGAGTCGGGGTCACGGGTTCAAAATCCTCAAGGGTGGAGTTTTCGGTACTATCCGGGAATTTTGTGAGACGGTAAAAGTCGGGAGGCACCCCTTGCTAGGTAATGAGCAGCTCGATGTTCACATTTTGGATGGGCTTCCAATCTTTCATGGCCACCGAAGATCATTCTTGCGTTCTGTACAAGCTTGGAGAGCACAATTGGCACATTGGGCTGAAGGACAGCACCCCAGTGACGAAGGGCATCCTCAGGTTGACAAATGCTATAGCGGCACCTAGGAACACGAGAGGCATAGTTTGTGCAACCGGCATCCACACTGGTTTGAGCTGCTTCACTGGACGGTGCCAGTCTGCTGGTGATGAACGTTGGAAGTGGTGAACCGGCACCTACCTTGTGTTTATGGAGACTGCACCCTCCCAACGGGTGCCTCTTTGAACACCCCACAACTGATCTGCCAATCCGCATTAGTTCCAAAGGCTTACACCAAGTTCGCACCTCACATCTTACAAGCTTCTGGTTGCTTGCGTACATGCTGCACAGCAGCCATATCGCAGTGTCCAGATTACCCACCAGACTTGTTCATGAACAAACCCATTTCCACAAACCTGGGCAGAGGATACCCCACCCCAAGGGCGATTCCACACGTAGTTATGCTGATGCGTGCTCACCAAACCAAACCTCCATCCCATAATTTAGGTCCCTCCGGGACTCCAACGTTCTTGAAATCACCACTGCTAAACGACAATTTGGGCTTCCAAAACTTGTTCCTGGCAGAACCAAAAGCCCTTATTCTGCGCCAACACGAGATGAAGCCCCAAAATTGGTGTGAAAATCATGTGAGAAACAACCCCCGAGGACAGACACCAACATCCATGCCAGGGTGAGAGTCGCAACCATTCAATCCTTGTGATGCATCCGCATCCACGGACAATCTCGCCTCAGCCATTCCCTGTGAGTGCCTCTTCGCCACAAATTGACACCATCAACACACAGACGACCAGAGAATCGCCGTTAATTGCCAATTCAAATTCGCTGAGACTCCTATCGCTGCGAAAATTCTGTGTCCCTCTGTTCCAAACACCTCATTGCATCCCAGGAGTAATACTCCTAACCGCAATCCCCTTGGCCCCCAAAATCAAATTTCTGTTCCCACCAAAGGTAGAAGCAAAAGCAGTTATTGATGGCAAGGTACCTGCATGCAGCAGACACCATACCAACACAAAGAATTCTAAACAGCGATGATTGACTCTCAAGGAAACCATCCCTTGGAATGATGAAAGTGATGTGTTCTAATCATCATGACTAATTCCCACAACTCCCCACTATCCCTTAGTGACAAATAGACGTGGTGCAAAACTGCTGAAGCAATTCTGCTCCCATGAAAACACGCACTCCACTACTCTGATATTCCCCCACCACATGCCTCACCCTAGTTTCTTCATTCAACCCCAAACTCATGCCACCAAATCTTGGTTTGGCAATCCACAAGGCCAACTCCCAAAAATCCAACAGATACTTTGGTGCTGAAAGAAAGAATCTGAAGCAAGAAAATGCACCGCCAACAACAAATCCGACTGCGTCAGCGATTGTGAACACCTCCCTTCCCAAAACCAGGTTGTTGCTGCACACGTTCAAAGGCACCGTGCCTCAGCTGCCACGATGCCGGGCGCAGCCACGATGCTGGATTCTTCCATTCCAGCCTTCCTTCGTTCCACGTGTTCAAGGGTATTTTTGAACCAGCTGTGGTCCAGCGCCGCCTTTGCCGAAACTCGCTTCCTTGGAATCCTCACCAGCAGCTTGCTGATCAGGTCCTTGGCCTCCGACGACACACCCTCCCAGACGGTGCCCTCGAATGAAAAGCCCAGGTGCATGCCAATATCGACAACCTCCCCCGCATCGTCATACTCTGCAAAGGGCAGCCTGCCGCTGAGGAGCTGAAACAGCATCACTCCCGCGGACCAGAGGTCGGCTTCCACGTCATAGCGGCCCAGGAATACCTCTGGTGCCATGTACATGGGACTGCCCGCCCTCTTTCGGAAATGCACGCCCGGTATCCTCTGCTGGCACGTTCCAAAGTCGATTGCCTTCACAATCAGCCCTCGAAGCCTGCCAGAGGTGCACTGCCGCTCGCAGTCTTGGCAGGGTGCCGTGCAGAGCATGAAGTTGGCGGGCTTCACGTCGCCTGCAGAGACATGACAGGCGCGAATGGGCGAGTCAGCACAAAAACACGCGGACATCAGAGGCCCCGAAGGCTGCATCCACAACTCACACCCGACCACCGCAGGTGACGCTGAGACGCACGCGCCTGATGCGCCTTCGACAGGGGCGCCGATCAAAACCCCAGATGCTGCAATTGGCAATCACCCTGTCCACACAATTTTGCCACTTCGGCCTTTTCTGGGACGCGCGGACCAGGTCCGGAACGGCCCGACACTCACCGTAGAAGATCCCCTCGTCGTGGCTGTGGGCCAGGAATCCGAACACCGCGTGCATCAGGTACGCGGCCTCCCACTCCGTGAACCGCCCCGCCTCCTCCAGCGCGTCGCCCATGCTGCCGGCGTCGATCTGCTCCATGACGATGTACACGTGCTCGTCGTCCTCGTACGCGCCGAACATCCTGGCCACCGCCGGGCAGCTCTGCAACCGCTGCAGGAACCTGGCCTCCGACCGCACCTTGCTCTCCTCCGCCCGGCTGTGCTCCCCGGCATCCCGCGCCAACACCTTCACCGCCGCCACGCGGCCCGTCTCGCGGCTCACCGCCTCCCGTACCAGGCCCTGCTGGCCCTCGCCGATCACGTCCCCCACCACGAAGCGGTCCTTGAAGTCGCGGTGCCACTCCACATCGCCCAAACCCTCGCCGACATCCGAGACTGTCGCGGCGCCCGTGCCCACAAACGCGGAGCCATCAAGGGCGCTGGCCTTGACTTGGGCGATGCGGAACCCGCGGACACGATGCAGCCCGTGCCCCGAGGCGCCCAGGCGCGCCGCGGCGCGGTGGAAGCAGATCCCTGGACCGCGGCCGGGGGACCTGACCGCGCTGCCAGTCAGGGGCGCTGCGCCTGTGGACACCTGTTTCCTCACACCACCGCTCATCCGTGCGCCAGGGACTGACAGCACCCCAAAATGCACAGCTTTCCCTGCTCACTCTTCGAAAGATGTTCTCGTCGCCCGTGGACGCAGCCAAGGGCTTAACTCGCCAAGTGGGTCGAAATCCGCGACGGAGAACGCCCGATTGCCCCTTGGTCGGGAACCCAATCAGCTGCGGCGACCAGTACCACCTGTCCCTGCCACTCCACAAGGTCGCGTCGCCCGCAGCCCGGAACGATAGCCTCCAAGTGTGTGCTCTGAGGAACCGTTTCTCTCGAGATTGCACGAATCAACCCCAGAAGAAATTGGCCCACTCCACCAAGAAAAGGGCGACAGCGAAGCTTCCCAGAAAAAGAAATCATAAGGCAGAGAAAAAAAAAGTTGTATCAAGGCAGAGACAACGGGGCTTTGCTGCTCTGGGCCAGGCCTGTGCCTACTTCTCGGCACAGCACGCATCGCCAACGGAGGGGTCTGAAAAGTGATATCTGATGGCACCATCTCAAAGAGGGAACCTGTCCGCAGACTTGCCGAACTATTTGTTGCCGAATGGTGCACGATCTGCTGCATAGTGGCCAGTCAACAGGACGCTTTTTCTACACAGTACCGCGCAGCAAATCAATAAAGCACTTGGTTGGCTTGACGAACATTTTCCACGCGTTTCGTGGTGTGGAACATCCCAAACATGGCAATACAACTAAAGTGCAAATGAAGCACTTGATGGAGCACATAATTGAATGCAATGGTGCAACAACATTGCATTAAATTTGTGGGTGACTTTGGAACCATCTGCACACCCAGAGGAGGGCTACAGTGTTTGGCAAAACAAGGGAAAATAAAAAAGGAAGAACAAGGAGAGCTGAGCGGGACAGAGTTGTGGCACACTGTTGACAAGCACCAGATGTAGCCCATGTGGACTGGCACCCAACTGCAAAGGCAAGGTGAAACACAGATGACGTCTTTGTTCGCACAGTTAGTGACCAAAGCAAACGCTCGTGGCCATGAGGTACAACTCACAGAGAACATCCGCCAATCGCAGAGGATAGTCCGACATGAAGTGTACTAGCGACCAGAAAACCACACACAACCTAAGGACCCTGAATCCGAAGATGACCTTCGTGGCGTTCATGACCTTCACGATTTCATGTCTAGAAATGAAGTGCATCGACATTTGTGCAATCGCAGTAAGGTCTCGTGGTACCTTCCAGCCATAGTGGCAGCGGCCCACCAAACCTGCCGCATCTCGTACTGTGGACATAATATGCCAATTTCGTTGCATTTGGCTGCGTCAGCTTGGCACTGCACGTCCACAGCTTTGCATTATTATGCTTTCTCGATACAGCTGTGAAAGCTCTGTAATGGCTTGATTCATTGATGGCCATCTTGCTCCCACTCGCATGTTTCATTGATCATTACTGATTGGGTGATACTGGACTATAGTCCATTCAGATATTTGGTATGGACAGCCCCTAAGCGTTGCCAATAAGCAAAAAAACACCATGAAAGATTGCAAAAAGTGAGTGCATGGCTTGGCAATTTGTGAATGAAATTCTCAGCTTGTTGCAAGATGATAAACACATTGGCGCTGGTTAGAAATGCATTTTAACTATCTTGTTGATATATTTCCACCCAGGACGACGTTGGGTGGGCTGCGCCGAGATTCGAATCGGTCGCAGTTGTATTGAAACGGGTTTCTGGCCCTTCCTAGTACCTTGGGTCAGTCAAAGTACGTAGTTTCCAAGGTGCCGTCAGTTTGGCGCCCTTGGACTTGGCGGGCTTTGGCGGGGCTGAGCGGGGGCGGCTATTTAGACTCCCCCCTCGGCCCCCTCCTATCTTGTTTCGCACCCAGCCCTCCCGCCCTAGAGAGTGGAGTTCGGTTGAGTTGTGGGAGATCTAGGGAAGGTGTGGATGGCAGTACGGGAAAGGGGGCTGACTCAGGGTCCAGTCACGGGAGAAAAGTGAAGTGAAGTATGGGCGAAGCGAAAGGGCAAACTGTTAAGCACGGGGACCTCGGGTATGTGGAGCTATTGGTGACAGACACTTTTGTTGTAATGTGTTGTCGTGTGGAAAACATGACCGGGAGGGTTCAGGAGACCGGCCAGGTGGAAAAGAAACAATTGCCGCTGCTAACACGAGATATTAGCAAACATGGAGTACATATTGTAGCTGCGCCTTCTGGATCCTTTGTGAAAGGTACAGGCTGCTAGGGAGACAAACTCGTTCTTCATAGACAAAAGCGCTGTCGAAAGGCTCGCAAGTTTGTCAGAAAATTGTAAATTACATAGAAAAATTGAATGAGATAATTAGTGGACAGTTCAGGTTGAACATATCTGCTCGATACTCATGGCGACAGCCACTTTGTACACGGTCGAAGATGCGTTTGTATACATCTAGCAAGTTGAGTTAGTTGCTGTCATTGTGGTGGTACAATGAGGAGTTGAATCATACGGCTGCAGATGACGATATACCCTTCTCCTGTCACCTGCATCAAAATTACCAAAGCGCCCACTGAGGTGGCAAGTCTCGTTTGTGCATCGCTTCGGAGGTTAATCATTAGCCTGCAGGTTGCAATAATAGCTCCAATGCTAAACTTTGCTGGCCTGCACGTGTTTGTGCATGACATTGTCATGCGAAAGTGCACGCAAATGGAACTCGTGCTGCTGGTTGTACTATGCAGCTCCAGGCCTGGCAGTGGAAAACGACTTCGTGGAATATGCTGGGTCTCTCCTTGATCTGCACGTGGTTTAGGACTGTGATGCATGGAGTCTACAGGGCCAACATCAATGCTGCTCCAATGCAGGAACATCTGCAGTAAGCAGATGTGCGAATCTTGAAGATACACACCCGCTGCTGCCGAACAGGTTTTGGAAAGCAATAATTGCTGTTGCGCACTGGATGTGCACCAAGAGAATGACAACAACAAAGAAATAAAATAGTGGCCCTATCACGGCAGCCCTTCATTTCCAACAGTCCGGTAATTTAGGTCCCCTGGCTATGTGATTCCATGAATCGAACTGCAAAGCCAAGAAAAGCATCAATTGTGTATTTTTGATGCCCACAAGAGCATGTGTGTTGCTGCTGCCATAATGCATAGTCCATGTCTTTCATTCCCCCAGGGTAGCCACCCGCACCACCTGGTGCAGACTTCTTGTCTTCAGGTGCCTCCACGACCACAGCCTCCGATGTGGTGATGAGACTGGCTACACTGGCGGCATCGACCAGAGCAGTGCAAACCACCTTCAATGGGTCAATGATCCCCCATTTTGTCAGATCGCTGTATCTGTCCGCAGCTGCATCGTAGCCAAAGTTTGGGTCGCCTGATTCAAGAATCTTCTCAACAACAACTGAACCCTCCACTCCTGCAGTTGCCCAGAAGCAACGAGTTAGACGGAGTTGCATTGCATCTCAGGAGCAACACCCATCGAGCTTGCATTGTCCTGACAGACTGCTTGGGCTATTGCCAACCATGTACTCATGCCAAGAGTCGGCTGTCGAATTTGTCCAATATCCACTACCAAAACTGTCCACAACCCACTCTTGGCAACATATGTGCAAGAAGCTTGCCGACGCTGTCTCCGATATGGCTGCTATCCCAGCACAAACCTTGATCAGTTAAGCAGCAATCCAACCAATTTACCCCGTTTTGGTATGCTAAGTAAAATCTGGACAAGCAGATGGACAGCTTGCAGTCTGAAAGGAACCCATTCCCGCTGGCAGTACACATTCTGAAATTTGATACAATCAACAGCCCATACCTGCATTGTCTGCAATTGTTTTTGCAGGCACTTTCAGTGTCTTTTCAACGATGCCCAACCCCAGTTGCTGGTGGAAAGTCTCGAGAGAGGACTTCACTTCGGCAAGTGCGCTGGATGCATGCAAGAGGGCAATGCCGCCACCTGGCACAATGCCATCCTCAACAGCTGCCTTGGTCGCATTCAGTGCATCAGTCACTCGGTCCTTCTTCTCACTGACTTCCACCTCACTTGCACCACCAATCTTCAGAACAGCAACGCAGCCAGAAAGCTTTGTCAGGCACTCCTGAAGTTTGCTCCTGTCCACATTGTAATGCAAGCTTTGTCAGGCTGCGCTTTCAGATACATACATTCTGTTGGTGAAAATCAATGAAAGCAGACTCCAACAGGGCTGTGACACTGGTGCTATCTCACAGCAGGTGCTAATGCTGTATGAAATGCCAGCACAAAATGGCCCGCTTTCCAGCAGTGACGTTTTGGCTCCACCATGCAAGGGACGCCTCCTGTGCCTGAGCATTGGGGGCCGCTTCTGAGGTCCATTTTCCAAGATTGCTATTGCAAGAAACACCATGTTCCAACACCCAAACCCACAAAGGTGGAGGGCTCCTTTCACTGCTTGCAATTTGGCTCCGTGGCCAACAGCTCAGCAACGCCAGAATGCAAGGATACTGGCTGTGGAACAACACAAACTGTGACGTTGTGTAAGATCACTCTCAATATCAAAAGCAATGGCTGCATTCGATGCTACTCACCGGTCATAGTCACTGGTGGCAATCTTTATCTCTTCTCTGAGTTGGTCACAAGCTGCCTTTATTGAGCTTTTCTCCCCACCACCATCCAGAAGGATGGTGTCATCTTTTGTGGCTGTCACCTTTTTAGCGCGCCCCAGCATTTGTAATTCATTTTTTTCCAATTTATGGCCAAGATCTTCTGTCACAACCTGGATAATCAGCACAGACCAACGTCAAACAAGGTGAATGCTAACATTTGTGAACATGTGCACATGCACTAGTCCACAAATACTCTTGTGCGCAACCTGCAATCCAGGAACAACAATTAAACAATCAGCAGTGCATGCTCACACACCTGTCCACCAGTGAGGGTTGCGATGTCTTGAAGGCTTTTCTTTCTGTTGTCTCCGAATCCAGGAGCTTTAACTGCACACACTTTCAGCCCCAGTTTGTTGAGTATGAGCATTGCAAGGGCCTCACTCTCGACATCCTCTGCGATGATAAGAAGAGGGCGTTGCTTGGCCACCACTTTCTCCAACAAGGGCAGTAAGGGGCTCACCCTGAAGTCGTAATGACAGCACTCATAAATGTTGAACAGTCGATTTCTCAAATGGCAGGAGAAAGGGGCATCGTGTGTGCATGGAAGGGCTGTCCACTTTTCATCGGTTTCTCTGGCACACAGCGCTTGTCAGCTGCTGCTCCACTGCCAAAATTGAATTAGATCCCTGTGTTGTCCATTTTGGTTGAATTTCGTTCTGACCCAGCATCTTCAATGCATGTAACCCTCTCCAGGAGGTATAAAACCAATGTGAGGAATGCCCATGGAAGCACTCGCAAGTCAAGCTTGCTTTTCAGACAACTACAATTGCAAGTGGTCTCTGCGGAGTCCTTCTCACCCTGATATCTTTTTCTCCACAATGAGGATATAGCTTTCCTCAAAGTCGCATTTCATGTTCTTCTGGTCAGTGACGAAGTACGGTGATATGTAGCCCCGGTCGACTTTCATTCCTTCAACAACCTCCAGTTCATTCTCAAGTGTCTTACCATCCTGCAATGGCATCAGGTGACGGAGTAAGCAGTGAAAAAAGCAGTGCACAGAATGGACTGTACAACAAAACTGAAAAGCTGGTTACCCATTTTCTGAAGCCAGCTACACCAGCACCAGAAGAGGGACACAACAACAAGCAAGTTGCACAGAATACCATCACGTGTTGTTGCAAGAACCACAAGCAGTCCAGCACAACATTCAGTTTGTGGCACACTGGCTTGCCAAGGACAAACGCATACCGTCACAGTGATGACACCATCCCTCCCAACTCTTTCCATGGCCCTGGACATCAGGTCGCCAATTTCCTTCTCTCCGTTTGCTGATATGGTAGCAACCTGCATGGCAGTAAGGAGGGCATACCTCAGGTCTGTGCGAAATCGTTTGGTGCATGGCAAGTCTGTCACGGGGCCACAATTCATCAGAACCATTGTTTTGGTTTGTTATGTCAGGATAATAAAATCGTGTGACAAGCACGCAACCTTGCACAAGGCACATGCGCAAAGGCAGAATTTATTTGTCACGTCTCTTTGAGAACATACCAAACAAGGACCCAGCAAGAAAAGAAATTCCTCGGCAGCAGGACCAGGGCTCTTCCCGCACCTGTGCTATTTCCTCTGCAGTGCTTATCATTTTGGCCTGCTTGGCCAGCAGTTTCACCACATGGTCAACCCCTGCCTGGACGCCCCTCCACAGATCCATGGGGTTCATACCTGCTGCCACTGACAAGATTCCCTCCTTCAATATAGCCCTTGCCAGGGCTGTGGCTGTGGTAGTACCTGGTGGTTTTCACAGATGGCAGGTCAAACCCCAAACCAAGTCACTGCCACTGGTGAGAAATCGTGCACCAGAACCCAGAGATGACAGCCTGCCATTCCTTGGGAGAAACTGTATGCCAAGTGTGTTTCCCAGGAACAAAGAGAAACACATTGGCATCTGCTGTGAGGTCTGCCTGTCGATTTGAGAAAAGTCCTGGATGTGCACCTACACCGTGCACTGGGGTGCAAGGCTGCAGACAAACTTTTGGAAGTACTACTCGTTTGACAGCCAAGCGGCCCAGTGGACAGACCCAGCATTGAGCCTTAACTGGTGCAAGCTTCACAGATTTGGGTGCGCATCTGCCTTTGGATTTTCAACAGACAAGGCATCATCCCAGTATGTCAGGGAAACCTGAACACCAACACCAAAAGCAACGGCTCAATTCACTGTTGAGTATGGCTAGTTCTGTTTCAGGTGCTCAGTACAGCAGCGTACGTTGGGAATGGGAACTTGCACTGCAGTTTCAGTTACTCCTATCTTGGGCACCACAACTGGAGCTCCAGAACAATGGCTCAACAAGAACGGCACAGTTGGAATTGCTTTTCTGTGGCTCTGCAGCAGAGCTGACACGAATATTTGTGCATAGAAGGCAAGCCAAGAGAATACCACCATTTGCTAACACATTGGCCCTTCAAGTGAGAGTAGCATCAAGTGTCTTTGCTGCCCAGCATCAAGGCAAGAATGCTTGGTCAGGCACACATAGTTTTCAATAGCACAATGTAATAGCCTGCAATAGCAATTGATGGCTTTGTGTGCACATAGTGGAACAGTCAAAACTCTCTGGCAATTCACTGATGTTTGCTGCAGTGGCCAGAAAACAAGTTGACCAGCCAAAACAGAGAAAGGAGAGATAACGGCCCAAGCACAAGCGGATGCAATGGTCCTTGCAACCCTATATCCTCAGGACAGTACGTGCACTGGAAAATTGTCCAATTTGGACAGGTGCATGGTGATACCCAATGATGTGCCTTTCGAAAGCTCACCATCTCCAGCAATATCATTGGTCGCTGATGCCACCTGCTGGACAAGACTGGCTCCCACATTTTGGCATTTGTCTTTGAATTCAAGTGCCTTTGCAACCGTCACACCATCCTTTGTGATTTTGGGTGCACCATACGGCTGCTCGATCATCACATGCCGGCCCTATGCAAAAACACAGTGTGAGGGAACGGACATCCGAATCCCACCATCTGCGCATGCCCAACAATTCAGCAATATGATTGCAGAAAGAACCATTGACTTGCAGTCAAAATTGTCGTTTAATTGAATTCATGCAGGTCGAGCTGCAACGCGCTGTCAATCATCAGTTCGCGAAGCAGGAACTTGCCTTGGGCCCCAAAGTTACTTCCACCGCGTCCGCCAACTTGTCAACTTGTCAACACAATTCCCGTTCTGCACTCAACGCCGAAACGCACATCTTTCGCAGCAAAACCTCGAGTGACTTCGTAGGCGAAGCCCTACAGCTGCGCACATCACATATGCCTAGGGGTGGCTTTGGGTACAGGTATGAGGCCTTATCCTTGATCGGCTGATCGCCCTTCCAGGTTCACAGGCTTGACGAGTTGCAACAAGGATCCAAAGGGGCGTCGGGGGTTGATCAATTCAGCATCCTCATTTGCTCAGACATGGACAGATACAGGGAAACCACGGGCACCACACAGTGCAGCACGCTATCCAGTCGTCGACCAACTCCTGATCCCCATTGATCTTGATCTCTGCAGGTACTGACCAGAGATCTGAAGCAAAATGCATTTGCAGACGCCTCCTACCAAAGCAAAGCGCTGTGCGACTTTCGATGAGAGGCAGGGACCGTCAATGCAGAAACCACCTGCGAGCAATTTCCATCAAACACACCGGGCGCAAGCAGGTCTTCATCGCCCGCTGGACGCCACGCCCCACATTATGCATCCCAAGTCGGCGCACCACCAGAAGAAATGGCTGGAGCGGCACTATTTTCGGGCTGAGCCCCGGTCGCTCTGGCCTTGAATGCAAACACGCTCCGGTGGCCGCAGTGTGCTTTGTGGAGCATCGGCGTATTCTGCAACTTGTCAGTCAGGGCCTGCAGGCCAAGACAACTCCATCAGCAGGCACTGGGGCCATCGATCTCACGAAAACTACGGTGCATTGTGACTAAGACTTCGGTGGCGTAATGGTCGAAGTGGAGCTTTGCTGAAGGTTGTGTTGCCACCTTTTGGCGCTCTCCCAGCGGCTGCCGGCCACACTGGCCACCTGGGGTGGGCGTCGTGCCGTGTTGGCAGTCGGCGCGCATACGTCCTTTCTCGAGCTGTTAGCCAGTGCAGCGCGCGGTGCATGGGCTGCCTGTGACACTATTTCGCCCGCAAAGAGTTCGCCACGCCCTTTGTCAAAATGTGCACCGTGGACAAGGCGAGTCGCCAGCGTCTGCTTCATCCCCGCAGCCCTAGTAGCTGTTCTTCCTCATTCAAGGTCTAGGGGGGTCAACCTTGTGCCCTACTGCGCAGATGTTGATAAAAGGGATCAGGAGCTTCAGCCCAGACAACCAAAATGTTGTCGAGTTCTACAAGCCCCTCACTCTGATCGTCGGGCAAAACGGTGCAGGGAAGACGGTACGGTTTTGCGCATGGAACTGCACATGCTCTTACAGCTCGCTTTCCTAGATACATGCGATCGTTGACCGCCCCCTTGCCAATGTGGTTTTCAGACGATCATAGAATGCCTGAAGATGGCCTGCGCTGGGAATTTGCCGCCCAATACCCGCTCCGGCCAGAGCTTCGTACACGATCCCAAGGTGAGAACAGCGTCAACTAGCAGAAGTTCATCATCAGCTACCGGTGATACTTTAAATTGCGAGCTCCTGGAGACGCAACTGGTTTTGACGAAAGCAATTGGTCGGAAACGACAGGCATCCACTTGTGTGGGCGGCGAAATGGAATTACAGAGCAGAAACAATAATGGATCCTTGTGTGTTTAACGTTCCTGTTTTGAGTGCTTCTGGAAAGATTTGTTTCGATGGGCTTGTTGATCGGCTTGTATGCCTGAGTCACAGACTGCTGAGTGCAGATGCAGACCAGCCCATTCCAGGCCTTTTGATCAACTGATAAAACAGCTTCTTGCCATTCTTCTGTTCGTGCTTCAAGGTGCCAAGCCAGCCACCATTATGTTCCCATGTAAGGTCAGCATTCCTGGGGTTTTCATCTGAGGTGTCTATGCCAATGATAGCCACTACTTGCTGCACGTTGCATATACTACCTCCATCGCAAAAGTCGTGTATGATCTCCAATTCTTGCTACAACTATGCAAGATCAACTCAATCCGTCAATCCATCACCATATTGGGAATTTTTGTTTGATTCTAGGTTGATGTGGATCTTTGTTCTATTAATCATTGCCATACAACACGGCATTAACAGCCCTATCAACATGCCCCTGTCAACTTCCATGCAGGCCCTCATTTCCCCGCATTGTTGCATGGGCCTTATTTTGGTATGTCCCAACCCATTATCCAAAATTTTATAGAACCTGTAGACAACAACTAGGCCCCGCTGCATCCTTTTGAGAGTTTCAAAGTCATTACTAACATGCATTTTGGGATCGTCTCTTCCAGTATACTTAACCATGTTCCCAATATGCTGGCTTTCAACGACTGGGCGTGTTTGCCTCAATCTGAGGCATTTTCTTGCTTGATGTAAGTATGTAAGGCCTTCCAAAACCTTGGCCAATCCGCAAGATACGTGCTCTTGCACTGATCAAGGTGTCTCTTGGCTTTTGACCACCACTTGCGCACAGTTCTGGTTGACACACCAAAGCTTGCTGCAGACTCCGATCCTGTTCCCTGCGAATTCTGTTTGGGATCAAGCCACATCTTCAATGCACACTAAACCACCAAATCACTACCCCCTTTCCTAGTGACAGCTCATATTGATCCATATCTTTCTAAGGGCAAGGCAAGCACGGTGTACCCCTCCCAATGCCCCAACAAAATCTAAAGTTGCATTTCAGCTCCTCTGGACACATCACAAGAACAACAATGCTGTTTTGAAAGCTTTAGGCCTCTATGGATAGCTCTTGATATGGCGCTTCAAGTTTGTTTTAGTCAATTTTTCCTTGCAAGCTCTGTTTAGGATGGCTCTGTGGATAGCTCTTGATATGGTACTTCAAGGTTGTTTCAGTCAATTTTTTCTATGCAAATTCTGTTTGGGATCTAGCCAGATCTTCAATGCACACTAAACCACCAAAACACACTCCTCTCCTGGTGATAGCTCAGCTTGGTCCATATATTTCAAAGGGCAAGGCAAGCATGCTGTGCCCCTCCAATGCCCCAACAAATCTAAAATCGCAGTTTAGCTCCTCTTGGCATATCACAAGAACGACGGTGCCATTTGGAAAGCTTGAGGGCTCTATGGATAGCTCCTGAGTGGCGCTTCAAAGTTAGTTTCAATCAATTTTTCTCACTCATATGTTTGAAGTCCATTTGTGCACATTGGAAATCGGACGTGACTTTTGAGACAGAGGTAGTAGGAGGCAAAACATGTAGCTACGGATGAAACTGCTGTAACACAACTGGGCATGTCTAGCAGATAGCAGGCGAGACGGAGGTGAAGGCACAGATCAAGCTACGATTCCACACAAACACAGGCCAACCTGTGGTGATCATTCGCTCCTTTCAGGTGACTGTGCTGTCCAGGGCCCTCCTGAATGCAGGTGCAGTCTCCTGACTTCAAACCGTACTGCATATTCTGGTGGCATATTCATGGCAGGCCAAATGCTTGGTCTTTGACAGCTGAAGAGAACTGGACCCAATTTGTACAGCAGCTGTTCATCACTTGCTTCTGGCAGTTTCGATGAAGAGTGGAGTAGATGCTGTGGAGAAGCGCGTCTTTCGAATGTGTGAAGCCTTGCTGACATTCCCACCATTTGTTGTGGATTCATCAACAGCTCACTCAGAAGAAATCGTCCATGCAATACAAGGCATTGGATCAAGTACTGCAAACATTCAACAAGGAAACAGGACAGAAACAGGCGCTGACATATCGATGTGCAGACATCGACAGAACTGTCCCCTCGTTGATGGGTGTTTCAAAGGCAAGTATGCTCTTTGTGTCTTTGAGTCTGGCTGGTGCACAGAACGATTTTGGTGCTGCTGACAGACATGATGCTTTACCAGCTCTTTGGTGGTTCTACGTCTGCATGTATGTGGAGGATGTCAAGTGCATTGCTATTGTGGTATTTCATTGTCTCACATTTTCCTGTTGAATTTTCAGAGGCAGAACAGATTTTCCATATTCTACTGTTTCTTTGCAAGGAAGTGCAATCCTCACATACAGGGTCATTCAGACGTGCAGATTTGCTGTTGCAGGCTGTGTTGGACAATGTGATTTTTGTGCATCAAGAAGAATCCAATTGGCCCATGGATGACACACAGACACTCAAAAGGAAGTTCGATGACTTGTTTGCTGCAACGAAATATACAAAGGTGAGATTTTAGCAGACCTGCACATACAAGGTGTGCAATACCTGAGATCAGACACTCAGCTCAGGTGGAGGCGAGCATCAAATAGATATGAAATGTGTGCCTTGATCGTGGAGATTTTTGGCTTGCCAGGTTTTAGGGCTCAGTCAAGGGCGTTGCTGTTGTGCCATTGGTGAATTGCAGCCTGAATCATCAGCATTTGCTGCTTAGTCCTTCGCAATCGGATATCCTACAGTGCCATGAATCTCCCCAAGTAGTACGGTACCCACTTGCTTCAGTACTTGGTGCCGGACGATTGTGAGAAACATTTATTTCTGGCTTGCCATAAAAGTTTGGAACTTTGCATTCACAGAAATTGTCTGCTGTCGACTGCATCTGTTGCTTAGCGGCCCTGAACTGCACATATTTTTGTGTACATGACTATTGCATGGATGCGGTCATTTGCAGCAGCTGTGCAGGGTGCGTGGTCGCATGCAAAACTTTTGACCTTGCCTGATGAGCAGCCATGAGAGCTCCAAGCAGCAGTGACTGACTGCCCATAGAAATGGTGGCACAAACGCATAAGCTGCAGATTGTTAAGAAGGGAGCTCATTGTTGTCTGTGTGTAAGGGTTTTGTGCTCTTCAGCCCAAACATCTTTGTTCATGATAGTTGCGTGCTATCTGCAGCTCACGGCCCATCAAGCGCAGTACCAACAGCTTGCTGATGTCTCCCTCAGGCTCTTGAAGCTCTACGGAAACTGCGCACTGAGAAAGTGCAGGAGGTGAAAGAATTGAAGCTAAAGGTTGAACACCTTAAGACACACAAGGACACCTCAAAGAAATTGAAAGCAGAGATAGATGACTCCAAAGCCAAGTTGGGACATCTGGAAGCTGACATGAAAGGCATTGACGAACAAATTCAGGTTTGCAGAGAGGTTTTCAGGAGAGCAAGACACATCACGATGGTCTGGCAGCTGAAAATGATATGCAATATTTTGTCTGGTGATGTGCATGTGTGTGTCAAAATGTGCTACAATCCCATGAAACCACAGGCCATACAAGAGAGCACCCCCATCTTAACAGAATAAGGTGGACCCTTTTCCCCTTTGCAGTGCCAAAGGGGCACCGACGGCAAGAATGAAATTGAAACATGAACATGCCTGAAAACACAAACATGCACTCCGAGGATGTCCACAGAATGGAAAAAGGAACACGTCACATTATATCATCATAGCAGCAGGTAACCGTATGAAGAACCATATCCGTCATGAACCCGAAACCAGTGTTTGTCCCCACCCCAACAGTGTGCATGTGTGCATGCAGCACAACACATTCTGTCTCTTTGCATTGTGATTGTAGGGCAATTTCTGAGCTCTCAGTATGTTGTACCTGACAACATATTGTTTGCTGTCATGGTGCACAAAATGGGGCAGGTATTCATCTGGCGTTGCCGATATTCACAAATCCACAAGCCTACGGTACCAGGGGCCATGGCCCAGTCATGGCTGTGCATGAAAGTAGTGCATTGTCTTGTTCCTATCTTGAGGTGGGGAGCATATCGGAATTGTGGGCGATGTGTACAAGTGATGTGTACTTTTTAGCAGGTTTCTTCGATCGAGTTGTCTTTGTTTGAAAGAGCAGTGTGCTTTCCATTGCTTGTTGCATTTTCTGAGTGACATCTTGAACACAGTTGCATTATGTGTTTCTGCATGCAGGCTCTTTGCAAGCAGATTGATGCTGTGGATCGAAAACTTGCAGTGATAGCAGATTTGGGTGACCAGGTTGTCAGATTGAGATCAGGTTTGTCTACAATGGAAAAGCACAATGCAGAGATGCTGGCAAAACTCAAGGTACTGGATTCTTATCAAAGGGGTTGCCCCAGCAGGCCTTGCTTGAATTATTGCAGGAGGGTGCTTGTTGTTTAAGCTCTGGGCTGCAGTTCTTAGAGATGTGTGTGAAACTTGCAACTGGACATTGGCAGCAATTGTGGCACAATTCAGAGCTGTTGCTTGGTACTTTTGGTTTCAGTGGGGGGTTAGAAAATGAAAGTGGGCGTTGTGGCATTTCAGAGAGGCGATCTTGAAGAAGATACCAAGCAGCTGCAGGAATGGGTTCACAAATTTGATGACAAGATAGGCCAGTTGAGGGTCGAGATTGGCCAACTGGAAAGGGATGTCAATAGCTCGAATTTGGCGAGCGAAGCCATCAAAGAACAATATGCCAAGGTATGCAAGCGGTACAGAAATGAAGTGGGCAGCTGTCATTATGTCATAAAGGGACCAGTTGTGTAGACAGCAGTGGGTTGCTTGCTATTTGACTTTGGCAATGTACAGAAGCCAGCAGGGGGTTCAAGCAATAGATAATGGGATGATTGGTGACAATTCATTTTATGATTGGACACATCTAAAGGCTGATGCAATGTTGGTCTAAAGGTATAACAGCTACACGAGCAGCTTGGCACAAGACATCGAGGCTTTCGTGCAGTTCCCAAGTGAACTACAATTCTCTCCGATTGTCTGTGTTCTCTGTGACACAAGACCTGCTGACATCACTCAATCTGTTTCTTCTGCATTACGTCTGTTTACCTGATGAACTGCACTTCACTACTATTGCATTCTCACAATAGTTTCCCAGTTGCAATTTGCTGACAGGAGTGCAAACGCCAAGGTCGTCTGGCTGCTGAGGCAGAGGCCCACCAAAACAGTCTGAAAGACCGCGATGCTTTCATTAGACAAACTGCAGTAGAGACAGGCATCATGACCTTGCCAGGTGCGTCCCAAGAGAGACTGCGGCTCCTGCAGCCTGTGGCTGGTGAAGATGTTTGCATGGCGTTCATTTTGGTTGTGCTTTCAACTGATCAGCAGTGGCATCCAAGAAATCAACCAGTCTTTCTGTTTGACTCCCCAAGTTTTTTATGATGGTTACAGTGCCCCTTCCCTAAAGTTCTAAGAAAGGGCTGGAGTTTCCCACAAAGACTGGGCAAGAAAACATACTTTCTTCAGCAGGAGTGTGGCCATCTGGCAAGCGCAAAGGCACATGGGCTGTTGTGTGCAGACAGTGGACTGGAGGCTTTCTCTCAGCCAGTGGTGGAGAGTTTCCTGCAAGCTGCGGAAAAGAAAAGGATGGATGTGGAGACAACCTTGGAGCAACACAAGGCAGCGGCAAGGTGCTGCATTTGCTTTTGCTGTGTGGTTGTAATTCGGGTTACAACATGGATCACACGTGGGGCAGCTCATCAGCTCGGGAAAGTGGCCAATCCCACAATACAGCAATTTACAATGGCATATGGCAAGAACCCTCCGAGTGTATTGCAGCGCGCGTATACCTGAAAATGCATTTTAAGAGCTCTGAAGCAGATCATACATATGAGCACTGCATCCATGTCACCAATAGCGCCAGTAGCGCCTGTTCCATCATCGACAGGCAAGGGATGGAAAGCAGGATGCCTGCATCGAAAGCAACAAACCCGCTCAGGAGTGCCTACCTGAAATGAATTACAGCTGCTTGCACATCGAATCTGAATGGGAATGCAGCATGTTTACAATCGACAACACAAAGGGTAGAGCCATACTCGGCGGAGAGTGTGTTGGCAAAGATGAAACAAAAACAGTGCAACTGAACAGTATGCTAAAAAGTAGTGTCTATATATGTTCATGCACTGCAGCCTGCTGATGTGTTGGATTTGACCCGTCAAAAGCCAATTGTGGAGTTATGGTTGTGGCACTGATCTCTGGTGTACTGCACAGGATGAAAGACAACAATATGAGCCAGGCAATTGACACCATGAATTCCCAGATATCAGGAACCATAGAGAAAATACGCATGCGGGAGCGTGTGATCAAGGAAAATGAGACTGCTGTGCAGAAGCTGCAGGGACAGGTGTGTAGCGGTGGATCAATGTATCTGTGTATCATCTTGCTTATTGTTGCACCTGTGTCATGCTGTAGGTGTGTCAATATTAGCTGGAAATGGATCGACTCGACTGAGAATGGCAGATGTGGAATTGATCAGTGGCATTGGTCCTGAGTGATTGAATATGTGATGGGCTGCATTCCTTCTTCCTGCCAAATGCATTTATCAGTTTTTGGACATTTGCGGGTGGGACTAGGAGTGATTCTGCTGGGCAGTGGGTTCGGCAGGTTTGGAAATTCCCTTGCTTGGATAGGTGGGTTATTGAGCAACCTAAGCATTTATTTGTAGGAGAAAGTAAGGAAGAGGAATTCCTCTTTATGTGACGTTCCGTATATGTGGACTTTGTTGACAGATCAGTGAGTGCGTTGTAAGCAAAGCCATGATGGAGGAAGTGTGCGAACAGCAGCAGCAAGCCTTGGCACGTTTGGAGGCCAACAAGAAGGAACAAGAGAACCGGAATCTTGGGGACGCGCTGCAGAAAGAGACATCAGAGATCGATGACCTGCAAAGGCAGGCAACTGCTTTGAGACAGGCATGTACCGCAGCTTTCATCAGAACTAGTGAACCCAGGTGCTGCACTGTGCTAGGATTGCTGTAAGACCAATTGACTGCAGCAAGATTAGACAATGTATTGTATTTTCAAAACTGACTTTTGTTTCTACACATTCCAATAATAGGCCAATCCATTGATGGGTGCTCTGTTGCTATTGCATAAACTTGTTTCTTTCAATCGTCCTGTTACTCAGCTTGGCGTGCCACTCCCAACGATATTCATTGGCGCACCGTGGAATAATGCACAACCTGTTGTTGCACAGGAGCGTGACAAACTCTCAGCTGTATCAGAGATGCAAACTCGAAGAAGGGTGAAGAAGCAGGAACTCTTAGTGAAAGAGGAGCAGCTGAATAGCATGGTCTCCACTCACAAGAGGAGACTGGAGCAGCTTGTGGGCAATGGTGGGGACTGCTGCAAAGTTTGAAAGTGCATGAGTTGAGCTGTGCAGACTGGAATGTGGCACAAGAGGGGAACATTGTGCACTGGATATTGTTGAATTGCAACACTGGCTGTCCACAGGACTGGAGGTGTCGACCCTGCGAGATGCTTCTGGGGAAGCTCTCCGCTCTTGCCAAGCAGAATTTGAATCCAAGTCTGTACAGTTGCAGAAGCGCCAAGCAAAGGAGTCACAGTTGCAGGTACTGCAGGTTGAGTACCCTGCTCTGCTATTGTACCCATGTTAGAGGACAACTATTGAACAGTGTGTTTGTTGCATGGCCACACATGTTGCGATGTAGTCGTAATGCATGTAGTTGGCATTGGAAGCAGACCTTGTTCTTGAGTGCTTGATCTGCATTTGCACAATAGCTATAGAGGTGCAGGGATTCCTGCTGTATGTCCTAAGACTGGAAAAGAGGTATTAGTCATGTAGAAACCTTCCATCCTCATCAGTAACTACCTGTGCAGTCCGAGAAACACAGGGTTGCTGCTGTTTTCTGCTGACAGCATTCTGGGATGTGCAGTGAAGCAACTCCCTGACAGTGTGAATTGCTTTGTCTCAGGGCATGTTGAGCACAGATCGTCAGCAGTTGCAGCTGTATGAGACACAGTTGTCTGATGCCCGAAGAGACTTAAGAGCTGGAATGGCAGTGTGCCTGGGGCAGCAATGTGCAGAGGACCAATATCAAGCAAATCTTGTGGAGCATGAAGAGGTAAGTTGAACACAGCACAAATGATCTGTGTGGCACATTGGAAGGCTGGTGGCACACTGCTGTTCAATGTTCTGTGCACTCCTTGCCGCTGCAATGACAGCATGCTGATGACAGATTCCATGGGTATACTGGTTACCTGCCATGGACCCTGCTTCCTACATTGTACTGCAATGTGAAATGTGTTGTCCATCGTGCTCCTCTGCACATTGCTGTCCTTGGTGCTGAAGACAAACACTAGCCTTTTGTTGTTGGATGCAGAGTTCTCAGAAGCTGATGAGCAGAGTGTCTTTGAAACATGCCAGCATCAAGATGCTAAAGACCTACGTCAAAATGGCGGATCGAGCAAGCCTGTGCCCCTTGTGTGGAAGGGATTTCCTTGGCGATGAAGAGAAAAGTAAATTTCTCATGGAAAAGACCAAAGAACTCCAGGTGTGGCTGGATTCATGGTGGCTTTCACTCGTGACATCGTTCCACGACCCAGCTACCTGCTACAGAAGTTAAACAATTTGGGCACATGAATTGTGCACAGCCATGCATATGACTTGGCAGTACTAAGCCTGCATGATGGAGTGTATTTCTCCAATTTGGGACCAGTTGTTTCTTGACAAGTTTGCATTTTGTTGCTGCTTGCAAACCTTTTTTAAGTTGGTGCAGTATGCCAGATTGTTGAAGGCTGGCGCTCCTTTTGTGCTATTTCATTTGCAGTGAAACAATGCATCGCAGCTTGTTGGGAAATCAATTGTTGTGTACTCAATTCATTGTGCCCAAGACAATTGCGATTGCCTACTAAAACACTTGCAAATGCAAGAGTTGTGTGCTTGCAGCCGTCATAAATTGCAGAATGCATGCCGTTGTTGTGCACATAGAGGAACATTGGCAGCTGTATTACGATGTGGTCACAAAATCGACATGCAGCCCAGAATTGTGAGGATCAGGATGTGGCCAGGGCTGGAAATAGTGAGGATGAAAGCAATAATTTGCTGGCACCAGCAAGGATTTGTGTCAGGGAACGATGTTTTATCAGTTTTCAAACGTTTTCTCAATTCGGTCAGACAGCTGAGTGCCTTGTGCTCCACACCTGCCAGGGTTGCAGGTCCCAAAGTGAATGGCATGTGGCATTTGTGGAAGACATGCATCCAAACATATGTCACCTGGTAGGAAAGTTTCAATACAGTGTGTATGACAGGGTTTTTTGCTTATTGAAACTATGCAGCAAGCCATTCCATTCATTCTCAAGTGTTGAAAATTCTACAGTGTTCATAACGCCATGATTTCTGTTGAATAGTGCAGAAGTATAAACAGTGCCATAACACTTTGTGATTGGTGCCTTCAGAGCTTGCCAGAAGAAACCAAGGAGGACGAGTCGCATTTGCAGGAGCTCCAAAATAAGATGACGACACTCAAAGGGCTGCAACCACTGTGGATTCGATTCTCTGACCTTCGGGACAAGAGCGTTCCACAGCAAAGGGCAAAAGTGACCACTCTGGAGCAAGAACTCAGTACACAACAGAATGAGGTTGGCTCCTGATACGTTTGCCTCAACAGCATGGGTTGGAAGCAGGCGTTTTCTCAGAGTACCAATGGCTGAATTCGTGTTTGTGTATCCTGGATGCAATGACAATAGCAGTGATAGCTTGCTACTTGCTCATAGAGGTGTACATATGACAGCGTTGTGTCAAAAGGCCCAGTGATGTCAAGTTCATGTGTGATCCCTGGGGTACATCAACTGTGCAAGCAGAGGAGACCAGTTGTCGTGTCTGAGCAGGTGGAGGATTTGGAGGCCTTGGTTGCACTTGCAAAGCATGAAGTTGGGATGGCTGAAGATCTCATCAGGGCAGCAGTGTGGCCGATCGACAGGTAAGACAGCAAGAGAGAAAGCACCTGATTCTTTGTCCCACATACCTATGGTGCATTCCGATGCAGCACTTGTCCAGTCAGAATCTATGTCCACTGTTGTGCACTGCTCGCACAAAAAATGTGTGGGTTGATCACAAGGCAGGAAAATCTCAAGCATCATTGACTGGGTTCACAGGATTTCGAATCTGACATACTGTAGTATACCGAGCGATTTCACACCAAAATTTTCAGCATTGGGATTTTGCTCTGCACTTTTCTTTCAGAGTGGTAATTGTTTTCTTTCTGCTGCACATCGTGTCTGGCGGTCGAAGGTTGGGCGATACAGTTTGCCAGCCTGCTGGCTGGATATCAAGTGCAGCTGACCAGTCCACAGGGTCCCATGTGCGTGTGTGTGCCATGCGATCCAAGCAGGGGGCCCAAAGAGCGCTTAGCTGCAGTACATTCCCCATGTCCTGGTACTAGTTTATTGGTGTGCTTAGCGCTATTCTAGAGTATTGTGTTTTGGCTGCTCCGCATTAATTTTCGACACCGTTATGCTGTTTATCGTTGCTCTGCAAAAAGGCCAAACGTTAAGTTATGATGCAGATGGATATGACATATTAAGGTACTTTTGTAAGCTCCCATGACCTGTTGCTGACGACTGGTGATCAGTTTGCACAAGGAGGTGCAAAACCGGCGGCAGGAACTTGCCCAGCTGGAGAGCCAAGCCATGGCCCACTCGTCCTCTAGGACAGTGGGGGATGTTGACACCGAGCTGGATGCTGTCGAGTCCCAGAGGGCGCAGCATGAAAGGGCGAAGGACAGCATCATGCGGCAGCACAACAGGCTGAGGGATGAGCACATGGCCCTGTCCAATCAATATCGAGATGCAAAAGAAGAGCTTGCAAAGTGCCAAAATACAGAAAGGAGGCGGGACGACTTGAAGGCTCAGGTTAGACTGTGCAGTTTGTCCACATTCCAGCAGTCACAGCACTGCACTTTGGCTGATTGTTTCCTTGGTGGCATTGCAACAATGACAACAGGTGCAGTGACACATTATGGTAGTGTGCAGACTACTGTGTGGGTCGCACCCTGCACCTCCTGTAGTGTATTTGAGGAGCAGAAACATGCACAGCACATGGCACATGCACAGCATGCCATGTGATTGGATTTCTTCTCTGGCAATGTCCCTGCGATGCAGCACTGCAACCCTTCTGACCTGATGCCCCTCAGGTGTGCAATCTTGAGGGCAGTATCTCCAAAGCTGGTGTTGAGATTCAGGCGTGGAAAGTGGAGCATGAGGGGCTCATGCAGCAAAGGAGTGGGCTTGTCAAGGAGAGGGAAGCCATCAGAACAAAGGCTGCAGAACATGAAATACAGTTTGATAGCCAGGTATTCACTGGAAGGGGATTACAGGGGACTGGACAGAATTCTTGATCCTTGCAACAAGCCCCATGTTCGTCTGCATGTTCCAGCTGATAACAGTTATTAGGCGCTTTTTCTGCAGGGGATGACTGTGTGTGGGTGCTGAAATGCAAGGTCATGACTTTGTGGTTACTAACTTGAGCCTATTGGCATGGTGCTGTCTCACCATGCTGCAGGTCAGGGAAGCAAGAACCATCTGTGACAGACTACTTAGCAAGATCAAGACTGTAGAAGACTACAACACGTCTGGGAAGGCGGCTGAACTCATGGCAGCAAACAGGAACCTAGAGGAGCTTAAGGAAAGAATGGAAACCACAAGGGCTGCCTGCAGCCAGAGGGACGAACAGCGCAAGGCCAGAGAGCAAGAACTGGTGGAGGCTGACAGCCTGAGGCGTGAGGTGCAGGACTGTCTGGACTGGCGGAGGAGCAAAGAGGAGGAGGCTACCATCGTGGACAGGATAGGCAGTCTAGAGCAGCAGATGGCAGGGTCTGGCAATCATACAGAGCTCATCGAAGAACTGGAGGGCTTCCAACAGCAGCGCAGGGAATTGCAAAGCAAGTATGACATGATGCGAGGGTCTGCTGGACAGATTGAGCAAAGCCTGGAAAGGTATGACTTACACCGGCTTGAGCTGCACCAACTCTTGACACCATTAATGGCAGCCCCTGGCAGTGGTGTTGGTGACAAAGCAACTGTTTGTGTGCTTCTTGCATATATATGTTGGGCTGCCTAGCTGCATAAGCCAGCAAAGACAGAAAATCTTTTGCAAGAATGCAATAGTGCATGGTTGAAATGCATGCAATCGTGTGAACTCTGCACAGGGCAAAGCATGATTTGGCTGCCCCACAGTTCCATGAAATTGATGCCAAATACCGAAGACACTTGATCGAGGTGGCGACCATGGACATGGCAAACAGCGATTTGGAGAAGTATCACAAGGTAGACTGGCAGTTTGAGTCCCCTACCCTGGGAATTTGTGCTTGCGAGCGAGATGCGAGAACAAGAGGTGTTGGACATGTGGCTGTTGTGCGTAGATCACTTGCGTTGCTCCAATGCAATAGGGTGCTCGCAGATCTGTGACATTGCCCATATTTTCTTTCTCTTTTGCTGAATGCAGGCTCTGGAGAAAGCTCTGCTGACTTTCCACACCACCAAGATGTCTGAAATAAATAAGATCATAAAAGAACTGTGGCAGAAGACGTACCGTGGGCAGGATATTGACTACATATGGATAAAGGCTGATGCAGAAGGCCCAGGCCACAGGTCGTACAACTACAGGTAATTCCGTTGGGTAGGTGGATGTGTCTGAGTTGCCAACAGCGTGCCATGACAATTTGATTCCCAGTGTGCGCTTGTGTTTTGTCTTCAATGCCAACTAGGGAAGGCTGTGGTGGCCGTTTCTGTGTCGATGTCTTCAACCCATATGTCTGAATTGTAGGTTGGCCTCTATCCAAAAATTTTGGTGCCACGTTATGGCGATTGCCAATGTAACGCTGGCTCCTTGTAAACTGCAGTGTTGGCAGCAGCAATACTTTAGCACAATGTGGCAGTGAATTTGCAATTGGAACAAGTGTCATTTTGTGCGTGGTTGTGGGCATGTTACAAGTTGGTGGCAATGCATTGTGGAAGTCATATTGACCTCAAATAAACGCTGCGCCTCACATGTTTTTTGTTTTGCAGAATGGTCATGTACGTAAACGGCGCTGAGTTGGAGATGAAGGGTCGGTGCAGCGCAGGACAGAAGGTGCTTGCCTGCCTCATTGTCCGGCTGGCCCTTGCGGAGACGTTCTGTCTCAATTGTGGCATCCTTGCATTGGATGAGCCAACCACCAATCTCGATGCAGCTAATTCTGCAAGTTTGGCAGAAGCCCTTCGGCTAATCATTGAAGCAAGAAGACGACAGGAGAATTTTCAGCTTATAGTGATCACTCATGATGAACAATTTGCACAAATGATAGGAACCAGGGCATATGCAGAGAAACTGTGGAGAGTAACTAAGGATCAAGATCAGCACTCTTTGCTGCTTCAGGAGGACATTGACTAGTGGCCCATCATGAGGGCGTTCTGGTCATATGCCAGAATGAGCATATCAGGTGTGCTGCGCTTGAATGCATGGATGATTTTTCCTACAGAAACACTGAAACCAATCGGGGTGAAAATATTCAGTGTAACTGGTTTGTATCTTTCGGTAATCACTTTCTGAGCATCTTCTCTCTCTCTCGTAGGCAGCTTTTGAATGTCCTGCGAGACCGCTTGTCTCAATCTGGCTGAATAGGCAACGCCATGTTCCATCTGTAGCTCCTTGCCTTTGTGTTCACCCCGCACCCATACCACATCGTCAAAGCCAATTCTGAAGACCAAGTCCTCAGCATTCTCAGTCAAGCGATGCAAACAACTGCATGGCAAGGATGCAGACAAGGTCTTCCTTGTCAACCTGCAACTGCCCGAGAACGTTGGCACATCTTCATCACCAGCATGACACGCATGCAAGTTTTGGATTGTAAGAAATCGAGTTACCAACAGATGGTTGTTGCATACACTGCCGACAAGCTTGATGTCTGGGGGAGTGCTCCGCATCCATGACAATCATTTGGGATATTCCACGCATTCCGCCTTGGCTAGCATCCAATCCCGCCCCCAAATAATAAATAACAAATTCCCTGAATTAGTAATAAATTCCCTGAAATTTCTTTCCCTCCTTCTTTGCCTCGCCAACAGTTCGACCACGTCTGTGGTCGTTGTGTGCTGCCCCTCGAACCGACGGCCCCAGTAATGGCGGAGGGTGCGATGATTCCCGCAGTACAGCTAGCACTTTAATCCACCAAGCATGGATAAAATAGTCAGAGTGGTGAGCATGGACAACAACGGTTGCTTTAGTACCAACAGCGAGGAAAAGTATGGGTTCCACCGCCGAAAGTGCCAAATCAAAGGCTGGCGATTGCGGGCATATTTTGTAGAGCAATCCCTTACTTTACAAGGTAGCTCAACCAAAAGACTAGGGGTCTAGGGATCTGACATACCGACTGTAACACGCAAGTTCAGATGTGTGTGAACCATGAAAGTGCGATCAGCGTTCCATCAAGCAGGTGCCACTTTCACCCTGCTGCACTATCAACCGTACAGATACATGTGGCCCAACTTTCCTCAACAACTGGAGGACTGCACAACACTGCCTTGAGTGTATGAGCGTCACCTGATCTGCTTGAGGCGCTCGAGATCTTCACGCCCCTATTGGTGAGTAGCGACGTTGTCAGCTGCCCGAATTGGCCGTCCTTGATGTCCCCCTGCCTGTTGAGGAACCAATCAAGGATCTTGTACGAATGTATATTCACAACTGCCTCCGTGAACCTTTCAATTGTACAGGGGCGCATTACGTGGTGCGTCGAAGGAATCGCGAACCGTGGACGGGACTGCTGCAAGTCGGAGGTACTGCGGGTTCCGGCAGCGAGCGCGGGCTGCGAACGAAGGCCGAAAGGGGGCGATGTGCGGTCGCCGCTTCTCTGGCTGACTCCGGAGGGGAATCGCCCGTCATTGTGCGCGTGATGGGGGGTTCCCTTCAACATGAGGCAGAAAGGCAGAAACCCACCAGCTCGATTTGGTGGGGCAGGCCCTCCCCGCTCAGGTCGAACGTTCGGGCCTCCACGGTTCTCCGTCCCAGTTCATGTCCTCACGACGGGGGGGCATTGACTCGCAAGGCCCCCCGACAGGAAAACACCTGGGCAGAAACAAAGACCTAGGGGATGCCGTTGGTTTCCCCCAGCAGGAGAGAGACAACCCCACGCGGACTGCTCTCACCACCATGTGGCTGAGTCCCCATCATGCAGCCCCATGGCTCTCATCGGAGCTGCCCGCCACGTCATTATGCATTGCTCAGGTTGCGCACTGTAGAGCCCTTGTTGTCTAGTCCCTGAGGCAGGGCCAATGCCCGCTGAGTGAAGGCGCAATGCACCCCGGCCAGTCGGGGGCGGGCGCCGCCGTGGGGAGATGCGGGCGTCTCAGGAATAGGGTGCTTCAGATCCGCTTCGTCGTGTGGGATGCTTAGTTGTGCAGGGCTACATTAGCTTTCCCCGGTTGTTGTCGCCCAGTCAGTGCACATTTGTTGTATGCCGTTGTCATGTCGCCTGAGCATCCCAATTCCCTTTGGATGTACATTCATCCTATTCTTGTTTAATGTTGATCTGTCCCCCAATGGCCAAGGCTCCACCATACTGGAGAACCTTGACTTTGTCATTCTGGGCCTCACGGGGCGCCAGCTTGGCGAAATAGGGGGTTGCTTTCATTATGGTAGATTGCCCTCATTATTGGGGCCCCGAACACCAGGCCGTCGGCAGGAGAAACACGTCCCAATCGTACCCAACGATAAGAGCGCCTTTGTTTAGTCGGCAATGGCGTGTTTGCATGCAACCGTGAGGATATATGCTCATGCCACACACCACCACTTAGCAAACTTCCCGTGAAGAGAAAAGCTGTGCATGGTGCATTTTTTCTATCATGATGGTACAAATCTCTGAAGGGGAATACCCAGCATCACAGTGGCATATAGCTAAATCTCCATATGGAATTCTTACAAAGAAAACAGCCCCCTGCTACAAATATCGTAATCTGGCAGCCTGTTTCCAGGCAGCGGACGCCGTTACCCACTGGTCAACATTACATTGCTGCAAATAGCGAAAGAAGACGGCGAGCTTATTACCTTGCCAACCTCAACCCCATTTCCCAACAAGGGCCAATAAATGCCCTGCGAGACTCTACCAAACTAGGCATACATACATACATATCAAAAGAGACTCAGCAACATCAGGACACTAAGGACATCGAACACAAATAACACCCCATGCCACCCATACCATTCGCCTTATTGGACAGAATGAACAGATACTTCTAATCGAGATGCCTGCAAGGGTGCAGTAATGTGACGCTCACATTTCCCATAACTGACAGGTCTTCCTTACCCAATTTTCGTACCCCCACGGTTCTACAGATGAATTCATAGTGGTTTCTGCTGTCTCAGCCTTCCTGGCATTATGGACAGCTATCCAAATCTCCCACTAGTCGAAGAAATTATGGGAATCTCCACCACTACCACACTGCAAAATCGCTTTCCACATCCTGCGAATCTACCACAGCGTCGTCCATCCGACTCTCGAACCCACTGCTGGTTTAGCGTGAAGGTCACGGCACATGTCAGTACCTTAGACAAACTCGTACTGGCCAAGGATATCGCTGGAGAAGTATGGGTCACTGGCCCCCACATCCAAGGCTCCGCTGCCGTTGTCCAACTCATTGCCATCCCCGCTCCCGAAACAACACCGTTCCAGGCCCTTTTCCATGCCATACTCAGAATTCTCCGGCACAACATCCAAGCCCACGTGGCTGCACAGGTTCTTGTCCACGGGGTTGTTCGATTCTGGTGTCCCATTCTGCGATGCTCCTGGTCCGTCAGTGGACGCAACACTAGACGAATTGCCGTTTGTTGATGGGAATGTGCCGCCCACGTGCTCCTGCGGCGACGGTGCCACAATACGGGGCGAGTTCAGGGGTAAACAGCTGTTTCCCGTGGCAGACGCAGCCGCGGCATCATGGTTTGGCGCACAAGGCGGAATTGCTGATATCCCCACCATCCCACGGGCTGCAGTGTTAGAGTCGCCGGCTGCGCCGCTGTCTTTCATGGCCACTTGTGATGGCCTGGTAGGCAGTCTGCGGTTCATGGAGCTCTCTGCATCGTCAGGCTTCGCTGCGCCCACACCACCCACATTGCCACAACTTCCAACGGCGGACAGCTGAGGGGACATAACCATACCCTGCCCACAAGCAGGCTTAACGAGTGTGGCCTGAGACAGGTGGGTCTGGGCAGGTGTTTGTGATGCACCACCAGATGCCGCTCTGTGCTGAGCTGCAGCCACTACGGCTCCTGCGCCACCAGCTGGAAACTGCCTGGGCTGCCTCAGCTGTGCAAGCTGAAGCTGCTGCTGCTGCTGCTGTTGCTGCTGTTGTTGCTGCTGCTGCTGTTGTTGCTGCTGTTGCTGTTGCTGCTGCTGCTGCAGTTGTTGCATGGCAACCCTCGTTTGGTGCTGCTGGAGCAAGCTAAGTTGCCTGGGGTATTGCTGTGCAGCGCCGCTGGCCACCATCTGCCGACTGCCCAGCTGTGAATACACGTTGTGCTGCTGTGAGGTCCCATTTGAGTTTTCCACAAAGGCCATCACTGACGTACCATTAGGCAGCGAGTTGCTCAGCAGGGGCTGCCCACCAGAACCCACAGGAATAAACCGCACATTTGAGCCTGCACTGTTTGTTGAAGATTCAAGTGATGATCGTCCCGGCACTGCAAGACATAACAACTGCATCAGCAACAGCCCTGTCAAAGGCACATGGTGAAGCCGTTGTGTGATGGCCACCCAATTAATGTTGAAATAAGAGTGTCAAGCACATTCCCAAAAGCACCCCAGAAAAGGCCACTGGATCATCTTTGCAGCAAAATAACAATCCTTGGCATTATGCCAGTCTACAATCGGACTAACCAAGACGAGTGCTGCTATAGACATCACAACCAAGTGTGCCAAGACTCAAAGGACTGACAATATGAGTTGCACTGCAGAGCTATCAATGGGAGCTGTGGACTGCAAGCTGTCCTGCAAATACCCAAGCAAAGGGCAGCTACAAGATGTTCTGCATCTGTACTGACACAACACGACAACCAAAGTCTCTGTTAGAACCCGTTTCTCACAAACTCTTGTGAATCAGCAACCAGCTGTGAGACACAGGCCAATTCCTCAGTGACACACAGCACATGAGTGACAGATCTGCACAAGACCACCTGACAAGCTCCAGGATGAGCACTGCTAATCTCAGCTTGTTCAATTGCAACTGCCAAAGGCCGGCCACTTAACAAAGCAATAAAGTGAAGCAGGGGATATTCAGCTGCACCAACTCCCACTGCCAGCAAGCACCACTGCTTAGCACTATCCTAGGCCAGCTACGCCTGACCTGCTGCCTGTATTCCCATCCTACCTTTGGGAACCGGTTCTGCTTCATTTGAGACATAGCCTTGGTATGCGGGCTTATCGGACAGGACTCTGTCTCTGACAAGACCATGACCAGCCAATTGCGTGTACATTCGATGTTGCTGGCCAGCAGGCATCGCAACCCCTGGGGATAGGCCTGCCACTCCTCCCACGCTGGAACCGAGATAGTGATTGAACTTCATACGCTTTGCCTGTGCCTGATGCTGTCACAACAAAGGGATTCTCAGAGACAGGTCCTGCGCTTGTTCAATTATGCATGTGGCAAGTTCACCATTCTCCACTCACAACCAACTTTTTAACGTGCCAGCTTCTTCAAACTCAGCGGCCAACAATCCCAGCATCAGTGCAACATTCGTTCCCGTGCTTGCTCACCTCAAGATCATTAAGGCTTGACAACACCCATGCATCAGCTCCCCGGACCATTCCATCAGCCACCTCAGCAGACAGACCAGAGTTCTTTCTGGCACCTTCACCTTGGCAAAAGTCCATGCACCACCAGTCAGGAAAACGAAGGCAAAACAAGGAGTGCTACCTCACCAAGGCACTATCAACGTACTCTCCTCAACACACTGAGTCAACATTGCCCATAAGATGCAGTTTGAATGTGTAGCTCCATTGCTCTGGTCACAGCTCTTCCACAATGCACATTTGGCACTGACATGCTCCTGCAGAAAACACATGCCAATGCCCCAGTCTCACCTTGCAACCTAAGCAGCTCTGACCTCTGTTCCTGTTGAATGATGCGTTGTTGCTGTGCAGCCCAAGGGCTGACACTGAAGTCTTGATGCTGCTGTTGCCCCAAGCTGGCCTGGGCAGCTGGGCAGCCTTGCTGGGCCTGGACCTGCGCTTGAGCGTGGGCGTGAGCCTGGACCTGAGCGTGGACTTGCGCCTGGGCCTGCTGGGCGTGAGCCTGCTGCGCTCGCGCTTGAGCCTGGGCCTGCTGCTTCAGCATAAACTGCTGGAGTAACTGGTGCCGTTGCTGGGGGATGATCGTCCTAACAGGAGATTCCGCAGCCCGCTCGGCGCCCATCGAGGATACCTGGAGCAGCAGCGATTGCGGATGTCAGACGGTGACAACGGCGAAGCTGCGACCTCAGAGCCTCGAAATATTTGGCAACAACCGCCCTGAAGCCGCTTAGCGGCGCCAACACACCAATGTTGGAATGGAATGCTGCGATTCCACAGCCCCGCACGCGAGTGGAAGGCCCACAAACCTCCTGGGGCCGCGCCACCAGAAAGCCGCCATTTCCTGGACCACTTCGCCGGTGGCCCCAGCGAGCAGCATCCGCAGTACCAGAGGACCAAGGACGGAAATGCCGAGCGCTGCGTTGGATGATCGCCACAGCTAGGACGCAGTAGCGCTGCCCGCCTGGTCGCGGCAGCCGGGACAGTTAGTTCTAAACGGGTCCGGTTGCGTTGCAGGTCGAACCCACGTGGTCGAAATGCGTTTTCAGGAACACACCCTGTTCGGCTTACCGCCGCTTCTGGAGTCCGAAACGGCCTTGCCACGCGCAGCAACGACCGGCAGCCGAGTCGCAACCGGGATCCGCTTCCGACTGTGGGGTGGCCCGCGTGGCAGGCGCCATACGCCACACAAATCCTTTCATGTCCCAAACACGGTAGCAGAAACAAGGCCGCCAACGGGGTCTTCAGCACTTTCCGAGTCAAGAACCAAGTTGCCAAGGCGTGCAGAAGGCCGTCGCATCCAAGCACAGACCCAACATCGCCATCTCAGCCAGTGAGGCACGCCGGCGCCGGGGTGTGACCGTCAAGAAGCGCGGCGACCACAAACTCCTGATCGTCCAGGCCAGCCACGCAGGTCGGGCCCGCGAGGCCCGCATCGCGGCAGCGATGCTGAGCAAGCCACCGCCACAGACGGCGGAGCGGCGCAGCCGCAGCCACCGCACGGACCTTGACGTCAAGAGCGGCGGGCGGGATCGATCGCCAGGCGTCAACGAACCAAGACCATGAAACAAAGCTACGGCCCCTCCCGACTGTCCCAGGCGTGACGATCCACGTTCTCCGACGCACAAAGGCGACTCCCGCAACCGCCAAGAAAAACACGGAAGGGTGGAAGGCAACCTCCAACTCGGACGGCCCTTCTGAGGGCCTGCGGACGGACGAGGCGCCGAGCGCAGGTGAAACGGCGGAATCGCACCTCCGGAGCGTGGGCCCTCACGACCAAGTTGCTCGCCGGCAAGGGCTGCGCCCTGGAGGCGAAGGTGCTCTCCCACCACTCCCAGAGGCCTCGACCCTGGGGAACTGCAGGGCCAGCATTGGGGCGCACGCCACACAAAAAAGTCAGGCGCCATCTGACACAGCGACGCCCGCCGAGAAAACCCGGGGTCAACCCAGCAGGGGCCGTGAGCAAGCCATCCCACCTAGCTTCGAGAGATCCAGCCCCGCCTCGGCGGAGAATTCGCTCGCCGATCGCAGGAAATTCCTCTTTCTCAGGTAATCCAGAATATACATGTTCAGCCTGCGGGGTGCAGCGGCGCAGGGTCAGGCGCAGGTCCAATTTGCCGGGCGGCCGCCGGGCCAGGCGACACAGAAACGTCCCGCCAGCGCTAAACGTCCACGACAGCACCGGTCGCGCACATTGTCATAGCGGGGCCGTCCGTGGCCGCGACGTGCCGCGGGGAGTTCGCCACCCGCATGGCTCGCTCGTCTGCAGGGATCTGCATGCTCCAAGCCGCCGGCGCGCAACGCGGCAGGCCTGGAGGGGCGGGCGCGGGGCCGCCTAGCGCTGTGCGGCGTGGAGAGTGGGGCCTCTCCGGTGATTGGCAATTGCGTCGTTGTGGATGGGGCCGCTCTGCTGACCCTTGGCTGTAGTCTTCATGGCGGCATCATTTGTCCGAAATCGAAAGGAGGGTGGGGCTGGCCGGTAAAGTTGCGCCGGCCGGCCCCGGGGGGCCTTGTACATGGCCAGGAGATGAAGATCCCTCGAATCCACATCGCCCAGGGGCTTGTGGCCTGCGGGCAAGGGCAGCCCAGGCGCCCAGCCGCTGGCCAATCGCAGCCATCCACGCCACGCAGTTTTTTCTGGCACTGCTGGCAAGCGGTACGGGGGAACCCATCTGAGTATCGTGCTACGCACTAGTCCGTTGTCGACGAGCTGAACAGCTGCCTGCGTGCGTTTCAGCATGACTAGACCTAATGGAAAGTGTGCGTTGTGTCGGCCTTTGGGCGGCTCAATTGCGCAATGAGCCTTTGGGCTGCGGCGACCCCGTGGGTACGGGAGGCATTCACGACGGCCCCGCGCGGGGAAGACAACTCTGTCACTCACGATCCGAACCCATCATTACAAACGAAGCGAGTGGTATTTATAGTGCGATGGTGTGACAGTTCATGAGTTGTTGTCTCCAGAATAACCACTCTGGCCACTTTCACGAGCTGGCCGGGTTCATGTCCATTTCTCATGCCAAGTTTCTATTCCCGCCGCCCAGACCAACTATGATCCATTGCCAACTAGCCCAGCAGCTACCCGCGTACACTACCCACTCCCACTCTCCCTCACTCCCACACTTCCTCAGCTCCTATTCCCGCCGCCATCCCCAACTATGATCCAATCCCAAAGCCGTCCCCGTTCGTTCACTATAGCCAATTCCCCTTAATTGGCTCCCCTATCATACGTACAGCCCCACTCCCCACAGCACTATCGGCGCAAGTCGCGACGTCCCCGGCGCGAGCAAAAATCGATCATCGGCCACTGCCCCCATTCCACTCGATCAGATCATAGACAGATGCTGCCATTCTTTCCATCGCTCAATGGCAAAATGCTCCCCGGCTCTGATGCACCTTCACCTCCGAACCTTCACCTTCTTGGCCGCCTTGTTGGTGGGCGACCGCTGCCCACTCCGTCATCCTGTGGAGCTGCTCCGGATCCAGCTTGACGCTTGATTCCACGCTTTCCGGCCACTGGCGCTCTGGTCTTTGGATCCGCGGTGCACAATTTGACGTGGTGTCCCGCAAAAACCTTCGTGCGTCCTTTTCCCGGCACCTTCACTCCAATCGCTCCTTTGGCGCCTACCCACTTGACAGTGGCAGGTCCAGCCCATCGTGGCGCTAGCTTGTGGGCCCTCTTCTCCACCCAATAAAGCACAGGATCTCCCGGCTGCAGGCTGGTCGTGTCCTTATGCTCCCAAGCACGTGCAACCTCCTGCCGCTGCAACACGTGTTGTTGGCGCAGCTGCTCCAACTTCGCCAATCTCGCAGCATTGTCCCTATTAGTGTTCTCGCCCTCCTCTGGCAGTGATGGCGCTATGTCACACTCAGCCAGCACATTGATTTCCATTGGGCCCCTGGGCAGAACTCCGTACAACAATTCAGCTGGCGATGCATTGCGTCTCCGCGTGCGGCGCGTGTTGATGGCGAAAAGTGCTCCCACCAACAGATGGTCCCAACAATCTCCTTCGCACATTTTCCTTAAACGCACCAAGACCTCCTGATTACCCCGTTCGATCCTCCCATGTGATGGAGGGTAATAAGCCGCCGACCAGCTTCGTCGGATTCCCCATTTTTCGCACAAAGTCTGAAATGCACCATAAAAGTGTGCCCCATTGTCCGTATGTACTTTGTGCGGGATTCCAAACTTTAAGATAATCTCATTTACCACGAATTCCACGGTGGCAGCTGCGGTCGCGTTGGGATATGCTCGGGCTGTCATATAGCCCGTCATTCCGTCAATCGCTGCTATGATGCAACGGTTTCCAGCTGGCGTCACCGGCATGCCCACTATCCAGTCGATCTGGACCCACTCAAACGGTTGCCGCGCAGCCACCGGCACACGATTTCGTGAGGCCTTTCGAGGCCCATGTTGCGCGCAGCGCATGCACTTATCAACCCAGGCGGTGACATCACCTTTCAAAGTGGGCCACCAGAATGCCCCTTCTAGGCGCTTCATCGTCACCTCTTTCCCATAGTGGCCCCCAAGTGCAGAATCGTGGGCTTGTCGTAGGGCCTTTGGTACTTCAGCCTCCAGAAGGCAGATCGTATAGGTGCCACCTGCCATGCGCTTGAGCAGGCGTCCGCCTTCCACCTTAAACCCTTCAGTTGAAAACACTTCCCTCATGATGTCCTGATACCACTCAGAACTCACAAATCGCTGAATCCCGTCAGTGGGAATCGCTGCCATCTCATCCTCCGGATCCATGCCTACTTTACCATCACACATCTCCACGCATAGCTCAGGGCATCTAGACAGGTCATGAGACGATTCACAGGCCATCTCATCATCCACTGCTCTGGCCCAGAACTGAAATTCATCATCATCTAATTTCTGAGCATTTGGTGCGATTTCAGCCGCATTTTCTGCCATCATTCTGGACATTCCATCAGCGTTGGAATGTTTCTGCCCTTTGCGCGACTGGAACTCAAGGTCATATTCTGCAAGTATGCATTTCCAATGCGCACATCTCCCAGTCAGATCGCGTTTTCGCAGCAACCCCACAATTGGGATGTGATCGGTTCTCACAACTGTGGTCCGGCCTAATATGTATGGCCGAAACTTCACTACTGCCACCACCACAGCCAACGCTTCGCGTTCTGTCACTGAATATGCCCGTTCTGCATTCGTCAAAAGGCGTGAGTGATAATACACAGGGTGCTCACTGCCATTCACAACCTGGGAAAGTACAGCTCCCACCGCGTCGTTGCTCGCATCGGCGTCCACAATAAAAGGGCAGCTGTAGTCCGGTTTTGCCAACACCGGTGCATGGGTGAGGGCTGACTTCAGCTCCACAAAAGCCCGCTGGTGTGCATCATCCCATGTGGCCAACTCCGCGCCCCGTCGCTCTGGGGTCACCTTGAGCAACTCGGTTAGTGGCTTGGAAATCTGGCCAAAATTTTTGATAAATCTGCGGTAATAACCAGTCATCCCAAGGAAGCTTCGCAGCTGCGTTTTTGTGATCGGGATCCCGAAGTTCTCCACTTTCTCCACTTTGTCCTTTAGCACGGCCATACCCCTTGCAGAAAGGGTGTGCCCTACGAATTCTAGCTGCTCAAATCCTATGAACACCTTCTTGGGTTTGAGTTTCAGCTTGTATTTCCGGGAGCGGTCCAGAAATGCGCGCAAATCCCGAGTGATGCTGTCCTCCCCCGTGTGTCCAATGCCCCCATCGTCCACAAACGTCCGCGTTCTTTCCAACCCACCATATGCCCTTGCTACCAGGCGGCTATAACGCGGGGGGGCATTTCGAAGCCCAAACGGCAGCACCGTCCATGCATAAATACCGAACGGTGTCAGAAAGGCTGTAAGGGGGATGGATTCCGCATCGAGTCCCACGGCATAATACCCACTGAACCCATCTACAGTCGTGTAGAGCGGGTACCCGGACAGATCTTCCACGACTTCATCAATCCGGGGGAGGGGGAAGCGGTCGGGGACAGTCGCTTGGTTTAAGGCGACGTACGTACAGCAAAATCGCATGTCACCCCCTTTCTTTGGTGGGAATGTCACAGAGGATAGCCATTCACAATCCTTTTCCCACTTCACTATCAGTCCAGCACTTTCCAAGCTTTCCAGCTGCTTCTCCATGAATTCTAGTTCTTTTGGGGCAAATCTCCGCTGAGCACCGCAATACACAGGTGCAGCACCCTCTTTCAGTTGGATGTGAAATGTCATGGCAGGCGTTCGTTCCAAGTCCAAGTACGAGACGGCAAAACAGTCTTTGTACTGCACTAGCAAGTCGCGCACTTCCCTCACCACCGTTGGCGATAACGTGGGGCCAAAATGGATCTCCGCCAGCCACTCATTTTCCAGGTCGTCCATGATGGTGGGGAGACCTGCCAATCGGGCGGGGGCCGTGCAATCCTCTTCGAAAAACGTGTCGCTGTCACTTTCCAAATCAAACTGCGCCAGGAGCCCTTGAAGGACGCCGTCAGCATCACCTTCATCACTACTGGACGTTTCTGACGTATCACTCGTCACTTCCCTCAATTCGCGCACATCAGCGGTACTGGGCAGGACCTCCAATTGCCGGCCCCGCTGGCGCACGATCACCCTCCCTGAGCCCGGGGTATACGTACGGGCCTTGAAGTCAGCGGTACTCGCGGTGTTACTTAACCAGTCTTGCCCAAGGAGCACGTCGTATGCTCCCTTCGCATCGACGCGCCTTCCCGTCAGTTCCACGACCACCCCTTCCACTGACACCTTAACAGGCCCCCTCAACGCATGTACCGGCTCGCACTGTCCGTTTGCTAACTCGATATGAGGCAGGCGTACCGCTGACGCCCTCAGACCCATCTTATCGGCGCACGCCTTGTCAATCAGCGAGTGAGAGGACCCCGGGTCCAGGATTACACGCTTGACGCCCCGCCCATTCAAAGTACATCGGGCGTGCACCCCACCCGATTCCTGCGCTACGCGCCCCGCCTCCGTGATCTCGCCATCCCCCACTTCCATCGGTTCACCCTTCTCAACGACCTCCTGTTCCGCCTCCTGTACTTTAGCCTTACGCCTTTTGGTGCCGAGTTGGTGCCGAATCGCTAGCACCAACTGCGTGTAGACCTCGCGTTTCGAGATACCGCGCATCATACAGACCGGTATTTTGATCATGTCCCCTACTAAGTCCCGCCAGTCATCCTTCAGTACTGGCTTACGGCGCGGTTTCCTCGGAGCGTCCCCCTTTTTCCTTTTGCGCCCATCCGCCATCCGCGCGACAGGGTTACTCTCTCCATCACTCCAAGCGGGCGAGCAGCATCGATCGACCTCCCCCTCTGAATCATCCCCATCAGCGTTTACGAATACGTCAGATTCCCCGTATGCCAGACGCCCATACCTGGCCGGTGCCCGGTCTGCATCCGCGCCTCCGCGCGCGCCCCTGGCGCCTCCCACCGGACCGCGCGGCGTGGCGTTCCGCGGGTGAGGACAATCCCACTGCCCATGGCCAAGCTCGCCGCAGTTCCAGCACTCGCGCGCACGCCACCCCGCCGGCGGCGGCCTCCTCGTGTCCGCTCCGCCACGTGCATCGCTGGGCCGCGCCGCGCCTCGCGCCATCCCGCGACCCCCGGCCGGATGCACGTCCCCAACCCGCTCGTCAGCATTCGCACCTCCCGCCAACCGGTCCCCCGAGCCGCGCCAGTCGCCGCCCCGCTTGGTTGCGCGCGCTTGCAGCGCCCAATCTCCAATCGCTTGCAAGAGATCCTCCCTCACATCCCCAATCCCGCGCTTTTCATGGCCGGTATCCAACACCCCCACGTCGCGGGCAGCATTTTCCTTACGCAAGGCCGTTTGCAAAGCATCTTCCAAGCTTTTATAACCAATGAACCGAACGGCCTCTCGCAGATCAGTGCGCAGACCCCCAACCCACGCCCTATACCACATGTTCTCGGTCGCTTTTGCCGATCGAGACACCAATTCGCGGAACCGGCCAAGGTACTCCTTGACCGATTCTTTCCCACCTTGCCAGAGACTCTTCAGAGAGGCGCTGATTCGCTCCTCCAAGTCGTCCTCAGCGAACCGCTCGATGAATTTGTCCTTCACCTCCTCCCATTCCCGCTCTCCGTCCTGCATCCATCGAGCTAAAGACCGCGCCCATCACGCGGCCTCTCCTTCCACGCAAACTGTAAGCAACGCAATCCGCTGCGCGTCTTCAAAGATGGCGGACACAACACATACTCCCTCAAAGTGGAGCATCCACCCCTCGGCATCTTCACCTCCCGCCTCCCCAGAAAATGGGCGGGGACGGATCTTCATGGCGCCCTCCTTCGGCGCTCCCCGGCGTGCCGCGTGCTCTCACTCCGCTTCCGCGCCCGTCCCGGCGATGGAACCAAAAACTGTCGGCCTTTGGGCGGCTCAATTGCGCAATGAGCCTTTGGGCTGCGGCGACCCCGTGGGTACGGGAGGCATTCACGACGGCCACGCGCGGGGAAGACACGTCTGTCACTCACGATCCGAACCCATCATTACAAACGAAGCGAGTGGTATTTATAGTGCGATGGTGCGACAGTTCATGAGTTGTTGTCTCCAGAATAACCACTCTGGCCACTTTCGCGAGCTGGCCGGGTTGGTGTCCATTTCTCACGCCAAGTTTCTATTCCCGCCGCCCAGACCAACTATGATCCATTGCCAACTAGCCCAGCAGCTACCCGCGTACACTACCCACTCCCACTCTCCCTCACTCCCACACTTCCTCAGCTCCTATTCCCGCCGCCATCCCCAACTATGATCCAATCCCAAAGCCGTCCCCGTTCATTCACTACAGCCAATTCCCCTTAACTGGCTCCCCTATCATACGTACAACCCCACTCCCCACAGTTGCACGTTGCAAACTCTCACGGATAATGTTACCTCGTTTGTCCCCCCTGGCGTCTTTTCAACTGCATTGTGTTGGCGCTGCTTGGCCATTTTGTTTAATGACCGAGTCAGCTAGCAGAGATGGATAAAAACGTTTTGTGACGAAGCCCATTGTTTGTGATGCTTTCACTACTAGGTCAGTACTAATGCTATCATACATGCTCCAAACACATTTCACTTAGGCTGCATACCACAACCAATAATAGTAAAAAACTTCAAGAGCCAGGGGTTACCAATGTACTATGACTTCATGCAATGACTCTCAAGAGCATACAGAAGCTCAGAACAACCAGCTACTCATATTCAGCTGGAGTTTTGGCCAGTTCCTCCACCAACAAATCACTCCCAATATAAACAATACTAACAACAGAGCACTTATCAAGAATTCACAAAGTCACAAATAGATGGCTGCAGATTTCCAGCCATATCGGTTCATCAAACAACCACAAACAACAAGAAAACATGAGTAGGGGAGTGGACACCAACAACCAATGCTCATATATAGTAGGCATACACACAAGCATTGTAGGCATCACCAAAAGTGGGCCCGGCCAAATTGGGTAGGAACGGGAGTGGGGACGGTGTCCATTCCCGTCCCAAGAACAGACCCATTCCCGTTCCCGTCCCAGTCCGTCCCAGTCCATTCTAGTCCGATCCTGGGCCATTCCCCAAGAATGGATTTGGACCGGATCTGGTCAGTGATACGAAAAGGTAGTGGGTGTGGGGCTCCTGCCCTCTTTGAGCCGCGGACCCGCCTCGCCGGGCACCTAGGTCCTTACGGGGACCTAGGCGGGACCACCCCTCCTACTCCTGTATCCTAATAACTAGAATAGCTACCATGGGATAAGGAATAATTATCATATCTTGGGCAGGGCGTCCCCCACACCAAGGGCCATTAGTAAGGTGTCCCCTACATCAGGCCGATGCGCGTAACATTCATCCCCCTCAGGGAGTGGGGCGTCCTCGTCCCAATAGGTGGATACGGGAGTAGAAACATAATTGCATATGCGCAACTGGCTGTGCGATTTGCCACATGCCCAGTTCGCGTAATTGCAATGCAACTGTGATGAAGAGAAAGAGTGGTTGTTACATGACCTTTCGGTCTCCCTACAACCCTCATTAAAACTCTTCCTTCAACCCATAGGCTGGAATGTTCGGTCCCTGGCCTTTCGGCCTGTGTCCACTGCTGAAAAAATCAAGTCATGCAGATCAACCTGCTCAGCCCCGGCCTCCACCGGCCATCCAACCCCGACCCCCTCGAGGGTGCTGCTGTGGTCGCCATGTCCTTTGATGCACACGAGTAGGGGCTCTCGGGGGGGTTGACAAGAGGGTCATCATGGTCCACCCTCTCCCCGCTCAAAATTGCAAGGGACATGGCATTCATGTGCCCAAAAAACGTGTGAGAGCGGGGTCCGGTATAACCAGTATTCTTCTGGGCCTATTTCAGCAGGATCTGCCACATGCACATTCGCGCTTTAGTTCATTTCATTATGTACTTTTTGTACTGCAATTATTTTACACAACAACAGGAGTTCTGCCATTTTCAAATGCTTGAACCAGTTCCTGTGCATTGGCAACTGCCTTTGCTGATTCCCAGCTGTTATATTCATGACCATAACCCAGCCATTTGACAAGGTGCTCTATGGAGTCCTGTCGTTGGCCACGCTTTTTAATCCTCTTATCCAGGATGCGTTCAACTTAATATTCTAGTTCTCCTTCAATTTCGATAGAAACTGGTGGTGGCTGCACTCTGCCACTTGCCTTATACGGCTTAATCTTTGATACATGAAATACTGGATGTATCTTATGCATACTTTCCAGTAGTTCCAGTCGATATGCAACATAACCTATCTGGTCAAGGATGGTGAAGGGCCCAATCCACCTCGGTAATAGTTTTCGAGTTCCAGGGTGTTTGAGGGTGATATGCTGTGTCGAAAGGAGAACGTCTTCTCCTTTATCAAATGACACATCCCTCCGGTGGCGGTCAGCATGCTTTGACTATCTGTCTCGTGCTTTTTCTAAGCATGCCCTGGCCTCTTTCAGCGCTGATTGAACACGGTGATCAAATTATGTCACTGCTGGTAATCCCTCCGTGAGGGGTGCAACAGTATGCCTTAAATAAGGCTGTTGTGCCCTATCAATGGCCATTGCCAAGCCGCGGGTATTCGGATTGTCATAGCCTTTCAAAGACTTCCTAATTTGCACCTCAAGAGCTAAGGGACTCTTTGGGTATCGACCGTAGTTCAAATAGAATGGGGTCTCTTGAGTAGAACTGTTTTTCGAGTTGTTCATTGCAAACTCGGCCATGGCTAACAGTTCATCCCACGCGTCATGGTCAGAACGCGTATAGCTACGTAAGTAGTCCTCCAGAATCCGATTCATGACTTCAGTCTGGCCATCCGTTTGTGGATGGTACGCAGTGCTCATGTTGAGCTGGATTTTTAACCTCTCGGCCAGGTACCGGTAAAACCTGGAAGTGAACCGAACGTCTCTGTCGGACACTATCTGAGAGGGGAGACCATGGTGCCTTATCACATTCTGCACCAACAGGTTGGCTGCTAGACGTGGCCCCCTATGTCCGTCCACAATAGAATTTGGTTGGCTCCGTAAAATTTATGTACAATCAACAGAATTTGTGAGCGGGCCACAGAGAGAAAAAGTGTTTTACAGAAATGGGCGGGGCTATGCTGATGTCAGCATATACGGCTACAAAAATCCACACAACCTTCCAGAATAGAACCATGGGTTACAGAATCCGCGCCGCAACCGACAGATGACAGGCTCCTATAATAGAATTGTTGACCGAACCACAAAATTCGACAAAATTCCATCAAAGTTCATGGAGCAAGTACGGCAGAGCTGGGCCTGGCCAAATGGCATAGGAACGGGAACGGGAACGGTGTCCGTCCCCGTCCCAGGAACGGACCCGTCCCCGTTCCCGTCCCAGTCCGTCCCAGTCCGTTCCAGTCCGTTCCTGGGCCGTTCCCCAGGAACGGATTTGGGCCGGATCTGGGCCGGGCCGGAACGGGGTTGGAACGGGTCCATTCCCATCATAGGCGAATGGAACCCATAAAAACAACAAAAGCATAGCAAGAAAGGGGTTCTGCGGTTGCAGGTGATAACAATCAAACAATGTGTTGTTGTTGGGCTACCACACACCATGGCAAGGGGAGCTGCCAAAACGGTGGACGCCTCTTGCAAGCAATCTTCCCACCATCGGGGGCGGCAATTGATGGCCCAAGCGTGGACCGAGGCGTGTGCCCACATAGCGGCAAAAGGGGCACCAACATGCCTCAGTCGTTGATAACATTTTGGTGGGTAGCTTGCCGCACAGCTGCCTCCCATCGTGTCTAATTCAAAACGGGAGTGGGCAAAACATTGCCCGGTCGCAGTGATTCTAAGGGCAAGGGAGCCTTTGGCCTCTCCCCTTCCTCTATTTTGGCCCACGTTGCCCTCCCCTCCCTGCTCCTCCTTTTGTTGACCACTAGCAAGACAAGACGTTGCCGAGAATTGAACTCGGGCCATTGGGTGGGGCACCCAACGTGGTGACCATTTCACCACAACGCCATATTCACTTGCAATTCTAGGGACGGTTCTAACAAGCGAGGGGCCTTTGGCCGTCTCCCCTCCCCCTATTTTGGCCACGTTACCTGCCCTCCCCGGCCTCCCTTTTGTGAACGCCCAGCTTCCCCCAGCTCCATCAAGCCTAATTCGAAAATCGACGGGGCAAATCGTTAGCCATCGGCAGCGATTCTAGTGAGCAAGGGGGCTATTGCCGCCTCCCCTCCCTTTCTCTTGGCACATTCTGCCCTTCCCTCCCCCACCCCCTCCCCTTTGTTGACCGTTCGGGTCAGCAAGCGCCTGGCCGCCCAGATCTCACCCTTTTCTGGCACCTCTCCGATGCTTCTCAATTGGCACTTTGAGTGCCGATTTCACGCAACTGGTGAGGCTGCGTCGCCTCACCGCACTTGCCTCCGCCTCCACGTGCCTCCTGCGTCCGTCCTTGTGCTTGCCACCGGTGGTTGGCACCACCAGTGCCTCCCCACAAGGCGGCAGCGATGTGTGGTGGCAAGAAGGCCAGGAATTGCATGACGCACTTGGGAGCACCCATCATTGATCGACAAGTGCAAGACGGGCGCTTCCAACTGCATCATACAATTCTGATTGGCCCACGTGTGATGTTGCCGGATAGGAACGGACTCTATGATAGGCTGGAACGGAGGGAGGCATGGCATGGAGCGGTATAGGAACGGACGCCCAGGTGGGCCGTACTGCGCCGGAAAGGAGTTGGGACGGTAGTACACCATTCCCGATCCGTCCCGAGTCTGTTCCAGCCCAAGGACGGGCCGTTCCTTGGCCGTTCCTGGGCCTGCTGGCCCAAGGACGGGAACGGACTCCGGTCCGTCCCCGTTCCCGTTCCCGTCCCCGTTCCTAGTCCGTCCCCGTTCCTGGACGGCCCACCTCTGAAGTACAGACGCCTGTACTAAATACAAAATATAGTGTGCTTTGGCAAAGGTGATGGATAACCGTCGCAGAGCGGGTCTCGTTCCCGGACCGGACGGCCAGGCGCCTGGTTTATAGTAGGTTGTGTTAATAAATGTAGTCTAGCATTGGCAAGGGATGGCCGGGAAAGAACAGCGGGTTGCGTCCCCGGTCTGGCAAGGAGTACCGGCCAAGGCAGCATTTATGATGGCATGGGCTGCAAATAGGTGGACATGCGTTGTTTATACATGCATTAATATTGCACCTCATTATATCATTGTTGTGGCCCGTATATAGAGGCAAAGGTTGCTGGACACAGAAAAAAATCTGCTCGGAAAAAATTGCCTCCGACAGAAACCGCCGCTGACCAACAGAACACTACCGGAATCTCCAAGTTCCTAACGGATGGCAACAGAACGCAAGGAGAGACAACAGAAAGAAAAGCACTTTTACAGAAAACGGTGGCTGCAAACACCCCCTTGACGGACAGATCCAGAGCCAAAAAATTGAAAGCTGACGTGGCATGAACGGCTACAAAAACCAAGCCCCAGCAAAGTAACAGAAAATGGACGGACGGATTGTTTGTGTTTAGAAAAAGTACAAAAATAAATTAACAGAAAAAAAGCTGAGCGGCCACGTCTATTGGCTGCTCCTTCCGTGGAGAGCTCAGTGGCCGTGGCTGCGAGGCGGACCATTTTGGTCAGTCTATCGATGAACACGATGATAGCATCATGACCTCCCTTAGTTTTTGGCAGTTGGGTGATGAAGTCCATGGACAGTTCAGTCCATGGCTCCTCAGGAATGCCCAGAGGCTATAACAGGCCTGGGGTCTTTTGACGAGAATACTTAGCCTGTTGATAAACCAGGCAAGTATCAATATGTAGTTGTACTTTTCGTCTCATTCCTGGCCACCAGTAATACCGCTGGACCAAGTCCAGGGTTTTGGCTTGACCAAAGTGTCTTGCACTTGGATGGTCGTGAGCCAACTAGCGGATCTCAGTCCGCAGACTGTTTGGTATATATACTTGCTTGCCTCGCAGCCATAAACTGTCTGTACAGTGCATCTTCTGCTGCTATTTCACAGACTCACGCTGGGGGTCTTGGCCATAGGCCTGACGGATCTTGGAGGCTAATTGATCTGCCTCTACCGTCCCTTTTGTCTTTTTCTTTTGTCCCCGCTTGTGTATTGCTCTTACGCCACAGACAACCAGTTGACTTTTCCTCCTAGCCTCCTGTTCATCAGGTGATGGAGGAATGCGAGAGAGTGGGTTGGCCACATTCTTTTGCCCTGGGAGGTATTCCCAATCAAAGTCAAATTGTTGTAAGATCTCGGACCACCTAGCCTGTCTACGGCTCAACTGTGGTTGTGACTTAAGATAGGTTAACGGACAATAGTCCGTTATTAGTTTGAAGCGTGTCCCCTCTAGAGGTGGCCACACTCGGGTGCCGTCCGGTCCGTTAAGTCCGGTCCGTTAAGTCCGGTCCGTAAAATTGAGTGTGATATTCGTCCGGTAATATCCGGTTCGCTATTTGCCGTACTGCCGTCCGCAGAATCCGGCTCTCACTTTTTCTTCACTGTTATTTGCCGTTAAATTAATGGATGACGTGTGCGGCGTCCGGTCCGCAACAAAATATCCATTGATTAATAATTTTGGTTTGTTATTACCCATAGGTACTTGCTTTCCAGCCACGGCAAGGTCGAGGCGAAGTTGCCAAGGGGTTTCCATTTTGCAGCAACTCGAATTACGATGGGTTGCTGCGGCGGTACTCCACAATTTCCATGCCAGGGCAGCGAGTGTAAAGCCCATCCACCAATTGCAGTTAGCGATTGGACACATTTCTCACAGAAAATCTCTTCTATCTATATGATACCCCAGGTTCATCCACCATTCCAACATAGTACATCGAAGTTCAACAGTTCAACATACATGAAAACGGGCAACGAATAGTACGAGTCGTGATTTGTTATCTTTCATCTCTGCCTGTCGCACCCTCGCTGCGGCGGTACTCCAGAAGTTTCCACGCCAGGGCAGCGACTGTAAAGTCTATCCACCAATCGCAGTAGTTGTTGGGACGCATTTCTTGAATAAAATTTTCTTCTATCTATATAATACCCAAAGTTCATCCACCACTCTAACATAATGTGTTCAAGGTGTGCACTTCAACACAGGACAACGGAATATTACAAGTTATGATATCTTATCTTCTATCTCTATGATACCGCACCCTCGCTGCGGCGGCACTCCACAGTTTCCACGCCGGGGCAGCGAGGGTGATCACCGGTGGTGATCCAAACTTTGGAATCCAAAGTCACTACTTCCCCCCCTTCCCTCCCTTCCCTCCCTTCCCTCCCTTCCCTCCCTTCCCTCCCTTCCCTCCCTTCCCTCCCTTCCCTCCCTTCCTCCTTCCTCCCTTCCTCCCTTCCTCCCTTCCCTCCTTCCTCCTTCCCTCCTTCCTCCTTCCCTCCCTTCCCTCCCTTCCCTCCCTTCCCTCCCTTCTTGCGTCGATGCGCTAGCTTCTGCTGCGACCATCCACTCTCTGCCATCTGCCAACCTAGCAAGCTCAAATGATCCACGTTCTCGGGCCTGAGCACCATGCGCTTGGCCGTCACAATTAGACCAGCCTTCGAAAATGAGCGTTCACTACTGGCGCTGGAGGCCTGCAACACAACCAAAAATACTCAGTACTTCTCAGCCTGTGAACTTCATAAGGGCTCTGTGGCATATATGCACAGCTAGTTGGCATCACAATAAAAACAAACTTGGAAAATGAGCATTCACTGCTGGCGTTGGAAACCTGCAACACAACCAAAGGTATTCAGTTCTTTCCTTCCTTTCAACTCCATATTTCACATAAGGGCACTTTGGTATATATGCACAGCCAGTTGTACTCACCCACTCACCTGTGTTGCTAATATTCGACGTGATAGCCTAGCCACCAAGGGGAAGTTGGTGTGATTCTCGCCCCACCAATCCCCAACACTCCATTTTTTTTGATATTCATATGCTGGTGTCCATTTCAAATCAAACCACCTTTTGACTTCGGCTTCCACTGGGTCCATGTGCAGTGGGGAGTATGGGGCCCGTCTTCTCCATCTTGATCGTCGGAAACGTAGTGGTCCCTTAGGTGGGGGTGATGCCGCGTCTAGCCAACTCTGCTGCACAGCCTGTGCTGCATCCTCTTCGGATGATAAGCCCGAGGAATGGACTTCGGGCGCCTTCACCATGTGCCTCAACTGCAGAAGTCATATGCACGCTGTTAGTCACACAAGCAAGATATAACAGCAGGCACCCCATGCAGCCAAGTGATCCCAGGAGATGGCCGTTTAAGGCAAAATACACAACAGGCACAGTCGTGCATGCAAAGGCACAAAGGACACTTGGTACTGGCCAAAACTATCCATAGTTGGATGCACACATTTACAAAGGCAAAGGCCACAAATCAGAATTGAACTCACCAATGCCGTCATCTCTTTCTTCAACATCGCTTGGAACTTTGCCAGGGTGTCATATTCTTCCACCAAATTTGGCCAATCGTCAGCGTTGTTCTAGATCCTCCTCATCCAGTGCAATGTATTCTTCCTTCCGTCCACAGCCGCTGCTAGTGCCCAGTTGTATATTAGGTTGACATTATCACAATCCGCACACAGTTTTCTTGTGAACGCAGAGGTGAATTCAAGCAACACAGGTTTTGCAAGTGCATCGGTGTCATTGACATACAGCCGGTAGTACAGCAACTTCAAAATATTATAGAGGACATCCGATATGGTAATATACTCGTCCCCCTCACATCGCTCAGACAACTCCTTTATGGACTCCAAGACTGGCAGCACTTGTTTGAAAATGCACCACCCAGCTGCTGGTATAATGATCCTAGGAATTCTCGCGTTTGCTGTATACTCGCGGATGCTTCTCTTCAACAAAACCGCCCTCTTAATCAAAAAATACATGCTATTCCACCTCGTCGGGCACCAAGTCCCCAGACGCAATATTCGCTTTGGACAAGCCTGCTCCATTTCATTGTCAGGAACCGTCAGATCTGCATCAGGATCATCGGCCAACTCAGCAACATCATCCTCTTCCCTTACACCTGAGTAATCCTCCTCCTCATCATCTGATGATACATCGCCGGCCACTTCCTCCTTTAGCATCTTCTTTTGCATGTGGCAGAAAACCTTCCAAACAAGGGGCGATTTGTGAAAATGACTTGCCAATTCGTGAAGCGGTTCGACGAGCTGCTGAAACTCTTTCACATTTTGGAAAGTGGCCTTGATTGCGGTATTTAACAGATGGCAGATGCACAGGTTCCAATCAAAAATCTCCTTTTTCTCGGCTGCTGAAATCATATTGGAGGCGCAGTCCGTGGTGAGAGCCACACGATCGCACGGCGACTCATCCTGAAATGCACGCACAGGGTCCGCTTCCATCTCCGACTCCGTCATGACTTGGTCACGCGGAACTACAGGGTGCAGGCCATACTTCAATCGGATCTTGAGCAAGGCACGGCTTATCGCGTCTGCAGTGTGGCTCCCAGGGAAGCTGGTAGTCCCTGTCACCACCAACGTATTGTGCTTTAAAAGACGGGGGTTACCTTTTGCACGTGATATATGTCATACTATACTGGCCGATACAGGCCAATACTGATGGCTATCATGCCATGGCAACACAACATCCACGATTCATGTTCAATAAGGCGTGATTCCCAGCCAGTGAAGGCCGGTACTAGTGCAGCGAGTGCACATGACACGGTTGGCAAAGCACACACGAGTGGCCATTAATCATGGCACGGATGCAAACAGTAAACAATTGACAACCACGAATATTGAAAATATCATAGGACACAGAATATGCCATCCAAACTCACCCAGTATGTGTTTCTTCAGGCTCCAATCGGCGTCCACCCAATGCAATGTCACTGTTATATACGGGTCCGTGCACCTGCTTGTCCAAATGTCCGCTCTGGACTTGTCTCGGATTTGGGACACCTCTTCCCTTATTTCCCGCTTGATCTTATTGGCCTGTCTCGCCACCGACCTCACAATTGTTTGTTTACTAATAGATGGCCAACGGGGAATAAAGGCTTGCATTAAATGAACGAAGGGCGCCGTCTCAGCCAGGTGGTATGGTGCATTAGCGAAACTGACGTACCTGGCCATGTGGGTCACCACCTTGTTTCATTTTGAGGTCCTAGGGTGCCATGTCTCTAGGTAGGTTTCCAACGATGTACCCAATTTCATCTGCTGGTTGCCCATAGGATTACTAAGTTTGTCTCGAAGTGCCTCAATACTGAAAACGCTATGTTTCTCTTTCAAATGGTTTGAGGGCCCCGTCCAACTGGCACTGTTTGAGTTCTTCTTTCCCGGGCTGTATGACAACACTTTGTATGTCTTAGTAATGCTTCTCCCGTAACACAACCGGCAAACAGCAGTAATGGAACGTGGTCTCTTGTCGGGCCCTTGCATCTCATCTACAGTAAACCCCTCTCTACACCACTCCTGGTGGCCTGGATCCCCTTTGCGGTGGCGTTGTTTGCGGCGTGTCCTCGGCGACCCTTCCTCCAAGGTCGCCACCATGCGCGTGGACTGCTTTGCTTCAGTTAGTGTTTGCTGTTGCTTGTGTGGAGTCCGCACATCAGCAGCCCTGGCAAGCAGTTCGGGGGTGGTCAGACGCCTTCTCTTGGCCCTGCGCTGTGGCTTATCCTCCACCACAACAACACTCAAACTTGGCGATGCACCTTTAAGCGAATCAGTGTCCGCGGAGCTGAACGCACCCCTCCCAACAGGAACATCATCTGCGTCTGGGACTCCTCGCTCAGCAACAAATGCTGCGAGGTCAGCACCACCATCGCCGCCAACAGAGCCTGGCGCAGACGTCCATTGCGTAAATAACCGAGGCAACATATATTCGACAATGGTTTTAAGATGTTACAAGGAGATGTTACATGCACACTTCCTTCTGTGAAATAAAGGCAGAAAAGCGTCTCACAACCATGGATTGTTCAGCAAATGTCACCTTCCTCGCCAGTGGCAGGCGGTACTTGGACTTCACCTCACAATCAGATTGTTTTGTTAAAAAAACTAATCGGAGGAAGTCTCCGTGTCACTCCCTGTTAGGAGGCCGGAGTCCATGACATTGAACTCCCACCCAACCTGTGAAAAAAAATCGTCTTCAAAGAGTCTTTCTTCCAGGCGTCTTAGCGACGGTTCAGTTATTATATATTTTCTGCTAATAGACTTGTACCCCACCATGTGCTCCCCCCGGTGTAGCACCAAATCTATGATAGCCGCGCACTGACGTGTTTTATAAGCAGCCCGGCGATTCATATCCACTTGTTTGCGTTCCTGCCTGCGACGCTTCTGCCATTCTCCCCAAGACTGGGGGGGTTCTGTCTCTTGTGTTGTTCCTTTCGTAACCGTGCCCCTTTTGCCCCCCCCAATGCATTATTAATGTATCCGCTTATGGCGGCTAATCAGGCCTGGTCCTTGGGGGCGAGGTGGTCTTGTATGGGCCGCCACACCCCCGAGGGCAGGCCACCCAACCCCGCTTCTTGTATTTCCTCCAATCTATCTGGTAGGGCTTCCCTATCGCGCTCAGCTTCCCTATCGCGCGCAGCTTCTATCCGCCGCCTGACTTTCACCCCTGCACGTCTCCTTCCCCCTTTCCTGTTGTGTCTGTGCCGGCGCTTTCGACCATCCTTGTAACGTTGGCCCCTGTTCAGGGGCCGCTTCCGACCTAACACAGGAACAGAATACGGTGTTTCCCCAGCCAGGTGATGGCAGTTACTGCCACATACTAGTGGTGGCACTGAAGCAAAGACAATAGGTATTGTAGAGAAATGTAGCACGCCCTGTACAATGCACGGCCCCCTAAAGGGACGAAGTGTTGAGGTTTCCCCAGCCAGGTGACGGCGGGTACTGCCACAAAGTGGTCATGCCACATAAGGAAAAACAGGCGATGGGTATTGCAGGGACATACAGCACACCTTGTACAGTGTGCAGCAAAATAAAAGTAACAAAGTGGTAAGACTTCCCCAGCCAGGTGGTGGCGGGTACTGCCAAATAATGTTGGTGGCATGTAAGCAAAGACGATGGGTATTGCGGCGACAAGTGGTGCACCCTATGCAATGCATGGCCACATGGAAGGAACGAACTGCCAAGGTTTCCCCAGCCAGGTGACGGCGGGTACTACCACCAACGAGGTGGCCATGCCAGAATGGTGCAGTGCCCTACACACCAACAAACACACACAGCCACAGCCGCCAAAGTCGACAACAAAATACGGTTCTGCAAGTGTAAACGGTAATCCACTCACCAAGTGAGGGTTCGTGTTGCTGCTCCTCTGCGCTCGCCATCCCCCTCCCGATAGTTTCTGGATCTGCACTTACGCAGCTTGGTGAGGCCGTAGCACCACACACAACATTAAGTACATTTCCAACTTATACGCAGGACAGTAGGTGCCCCAATGGATGCATGGTTTCCAGCCAGAGGCATTCAAGCCTTGGATTACCAGCCTTAGAATCAAGATTGCGATTGTACCCGACTTCCCGCGATGTTCCCTACAGCACCCAACCACAATAGGCGGCAGTCAGGCTTGCTGCACAGAGGTACACGTCCACCGCACCTACACGTCCCACCTGTCGAAGGCGCCCCTGCCTGCTTTCCGTTTCAGCGTTGGTACCACCTGCAACACAGTTGGTGAGGGTCGCAGGCAAAATCCCGGAATAAAGTCAAACCCCGGCCATGATCTTCCCACCCGGCCATGTGCCACCAGGTTTCCAAAGTCCACACATAATCCGCCCCCCCGGGGGAAGAATTTCCCAGTAAAGCAGGCGGCCAGAAGCAGAAGCCCACACTATGCCCACGTATCACTCGCCGGAATGCATCCGCCAACATCCAGGTTTTCAAAGTCCACAGATAATCCGAGAACCCCCCCGCTTTCAACACCCCCCACGGCCCGGAATTTCCCGCCAAAGTAGGCGGTACTGAGGGCGTTGCCCTGGCCAGAAAGTAGGATAGCGCGCTATGCCTGTGCATCACCGGCAGATTGCATCCGAC